>OVBE01007084.1:0-18105 GCA_900406425.1 Iberis pinnata | reverse complement strand
GAGAGAGAGAGAGAGAGAGAGAGAGAGAGAGAGAGAGAGATCCAGGTGAATGTGGAGATCGATCCGTGCTGAGATGGGATCGATCTGAAATGTTGCTGGGATCAATCTGAGCTGGTGGGATCGATCTCAGATCAATCCAGATGACACCGTGAGATCGATCTTAGATCGATCCAGGTAAGGCCGTGAGATCGATCTTAGATCGATCCAGGTAAGGCCGTGAGATCGATCCAGGTAAGGTCGTGAGATCGATCCAGATGATGTGAGATAGATCCAGTTTTGGTGATGAGATAGATCCAGTCCATTCCATGCTAAGTGCTGCTTTTCTGAAATCTCACAAATCCTTCTTGAAAACTCCTGAAAGTCCTGAAAAATCTCCAAAATGCTTGCATATGCAAATTATAATGCAAAAGTCGTAAAAATCATAAACTTACTAAAATTAACTATATATGTGATGTATGTATGCCTCAAGACCCCAAAATTGATGGTAAATGATATGTAAAATCCATGAAAATTCAGAGTTATCAGGTTGGTTAGATGAGAAACCAGGAGGTGCACCAGTAGGTTGTTGATATGGTTGTTGAAAACCATTTTGTTGTTGCTGCTTTGGAAAGTAACCTCTGTTCTAGTTGTAGTTGTTGAAAGGTTGAAAGTTCTTTTGTTGATGAGGTGGGTACACTTGGTCTTGTGGGTTAGAAACGTTGTTGCTTATGTAAGAAAGACAAGGGTAGTTAGAGTAGTTGAAGTACCAATTATTGTAACCCCCTTGGTTCTTCACATAGCATTGGATCTTGGGTCAGGTCCATTCTGGATTTGAGTTGGTCGGGTTGGAGCGTGCTTGGTTCAAGCTGAGAAGAATGTGTGATCGTGCCGAGGTGAGAAAGGAGATCGATCCATGGTGAAAATGGGATCGATCCAAGGAGAAAATGGGATCGATCCATGATGGTGTGGCGATCGATCCAGCTGGTACGTGGCTTGAATGTGGGTTCGATCCGAAGTCGGAGTGGAGATCGAGCCAAGATGAAGAGGAGATCGATCTGGGCAAACACCTGAGATCGATCAAGGTGTAAACTTGAGATCGATCCAGGCTTTTCTTGAGATCAATCCAGGCCTGTTCTGAGATCGATCCAGGTGTTGAGTGTGCTTTGAGTGGGATGGATCCAGGTTGAGTGCTGGTCCATTCCACATATCATGCTCCTTTTCTGAATTCTCACAAAACCATCATGAATACTCCTGAAAGTCCTGAAAAATCTCCAAAATGCGTGCATATGCGAATTCTAATGCAAAAGTCCTAAAAACCATAAACTTACTGAAAAAACTATAAATGTGATACATGCATGCCTAAAGACCTCAAAATCGATGTTAAATGACTTCTAATAACCATGAAAATTCAGAGTCATCAGCAACCATTATGAAAAATGAATTGTGATGATTAGAGCATAAATTTTTCGAACAAAAACATAGTTCAATTCTTGCTTGCAAAATGAGTTCATCACACATTTCAGAAGTCAAAACCGATTTTTAAAAGGAGAAAGTGCTAAAACCAAATTTTGGTAATTTTAGGAGGTCAAAACGGAATTTCAGAAAAACCAAGAATTTTGGAAAATTTCAGGAGTAGAAGATTTAAACCGATTTGAAGATGCTTGAAGTCCTAGGGAAAATTTTCGTAGAAGCTTGGTATCCTTTCGAGAAAACGTTTGAAATGCTCAAGAGATGGAGAATTTTAAGAAATATTTCGTATGTGAGAGTTAAGTTTAAATTAGAAGAAGCAAAGAGGTAAGAGACTCTCTTAAATAAGCCCATTGTTCAAAGTCGTTGATTGGTGTTGAAGAGTGGTGTATGTAGAATCATGTGGATGGGGTTTAAAGTGTTAGTATGTGGAGGAGGATTAAAGGAAGGACATAGAGGGTGATGGAAGTGTAAGAGCTTGTTGGGGAATCTTGGAAAGGGATGAGAGGACACTTCTTGGAATTGTGTGAGTAGTGGGCAAGTGGGGAGACAATCCTTGACGTGAAGTGGTGAGTGCTTGGCTCAAGTTGAAGTGTGGCTCGATCATACTTTTCACGTGGATCGATCTCGTGTGCTCATATCGATCAATGGCTCGAGGGAATGGCACGTTGGCTCGATCAAAAATGGAAAACATGGCTCGATGCAATGTGTGGCTCGATCACGCGTGGCTCGATCGACACTTGCATTGGCTCGATCACGCCTCGGAAAATGTTGCTCGATGGATTTGAACATGGCTCGATCAATATGCATATTTGGCTCGAGCATCGTTTTCCTTGGCTCGATCATGGCTCGATCGAGTATTATCCATGGTTTGAGCAATGGCTCGATCATATTGTTTGCTTGGCTTGATCGGAGTTAAGCTCATTGATCCGGTTTGATCGAAAACTTGAGCTAATCCAGTGCTTTCTTCTCTCATTGCTAGATTCCCAAAACATACCCCCAAAGTACCTAAAACACCAAAACCAAATGAAAACCAAAATGCATTAAACGAAGAATTTAAATAAAAAGCATAAGAATTTCATATGTACAAGGATAGACATAGGAGTTCCTCCCAAGTGAGCTTGTTTAAAGTCACTGAGCTTGACTTCCTGTTTTAAAATTAATGACACTGAGACGGTTCCCCAATGAGAATTGAGGTCCTTTTTGAAACGACTATGTTATTGTTGTGCTGGTTGATATGGTAGTTCAACTTCGACTCTTTATCAGGTTCCACATCAAGTATGATTTCTTCAGGAGACATAATTTCTTTGATTATAAAGTTCGTGGAACATTTTGGATTCACATTCCCCAGATAGTAATTGAACCTTGGGCTGAGTAGAAACACTTGATCTCCACTATTTATGTCCATTGATTGGGTACGAGGCTCAAAACTGTTTTCAGAATGAGGAGTGCCTGAAGTTAGTTTATGAGGTGGGATACGTTCAAGTTGGTGCTTGAACTCACAATCCTCTTTTTATGAAATTAGTAGTTTTCTCTCATCACTTGTTATCCACAATTTTCTGGTTTCTTCTAACTCTGTAGGAACCCTTGCATATGGTTCTTTGATAACCATGAGTGCTTCCTGATGTTTTGAAAACGTGTTTGAATCCTTCTCTGACTCATCCTCAAATGAGTCACTGCTTGAGTACCCATACTCATCGTTTTCCTCATTCTTTTCCTTGATTGAGAATAGCTAGCCTTGTATTTTAAGCTTCTTTGTCTTGCTCTTGATATTAAAGATCATCCTTGGACCATTCCCTACATTTAACCTGATGTTATCTTCCTTATCCATTTCCAATACCATAAAGTCAGTGGGTATGTCTACGTCCCCAATCTTGATGGGTAAGTTTTCCAGGGTGCCAATAGGATACCTAATGGATCTATCTGCCAACATCATAGTTATATTGGAAGCCTTGAATTCATTGAATCCTAGCTTCTTGGCAATGGAGAAATGCATCAAGTTAATGGACGCTCCTAAATCAAAAAGGCGTTTGTTGAAGGTTAGGGATCCTAGTGAGCATGGTAAAGTGAATGAACCATGATAGGCTTGCTTTTCTGCTTTTAAAGCATTGCATTCGACATTTTTGACCAACATTCCTTGAGCAGTCTCTTCCCTTATAGGTTTCTCAAAGATGTCTGGATATTTTTCCATAATCTCTTTCTTGAAACGTGATGGGAATGGAAATCTTGGAATATAAGGTGGTGAAACGAAAGGTGTTGCATTCTCCTTTGAAGGATATAGCTTATCACCAGGAACATATTGTTCACAATCCATAGTTTCAACTTCGTTTAAAGTCGAATATCCCCCAACTTGAATCACACTGTCCTCATTGAAATTAGTAGTGCAGATCGGAGGAGGAAGGTTAGTTGTACTTCCCAGGAAGATTGCATTGACATGTCCATACTCCTTCGGGTTCTGTACAGATTTTCTTGGAAGTTGACCGTTTGTAGAAGTAGAAGTGGAGGTAGACTTGCCTTCGAGAGCAATAACTATGGAGTTTAGAGTTTCAATCTTAGCATAGATTGCGTTGAAGGAAGAATCCATCTTCTGGTGAAGTTCACCAACCTTCTTGGAAGTCTCCATGACACTATTGGCTTGATCTTGAAGAAGTTGTTGCAACATGACTTCAATGTTGTAAGGTTGAGCAGGAGGTTGGGTAGGGGTATAACCAAGAGGTGCACCAGCTTGTTGCTACTGCTACTGTGGTTGTTGAAAACCACCCTGTTGTTGTTGCTTTGGGAAGAAACAACAATTCTGAGCGTCGTTAATGAATGGTTGAATAGTTAATGAATGGTTGAATAGACTTATGTGGCTATGGTGGATATAATTGGTCCTCAGGGTTGGCTTTGTTGTTGCTATGGTATGAAAGACCAAGGTTGTTGGAGTAGTTGATTAAACCCTTGTTATAGACACCCTGATTCTGCACATATTTTATCTCTTCTTGCTGGTTAGCCTCCCCAGCCTGAATCTGAATTTGCTATTCATCAGTTATGAAGTGTACTTGGTGTTGTTGACAAGTAGGAGCCTGTCCAGCTTCTCATTCAGAGCCTTGATATCCTTCCTTTTTTTATCATCAGTTTTAGAGCCACCCCGAGGTGTGCAATCATAGTCCTAACTATATATCCAATCAGATTGAGCAAGGTTCTCCACAAGTTCACAACTGTCATCAACACTCTTGTTTAGGAAATAACCGTTGCTTTTAATGTCATGAAACATGCATATCTTTGGTAGAGAACTGCGATAGAGTGTGCTAAGTAGGGATGCTTTGTTGAAACCGTGATGAGGACACTGCATAGTGTAATTCTTGAAGCGTTCTCATGCCTTAGAGAATGTTTCAGCGTTTCGCTGTGCGAAACCAGAGATGTTATTCCTCATTCTTGCAGTACGAGATGTGGAGAATAATTTGGCAAGAAAAGCTTTCTTTCAAGCATCCCAAGTAGTGATTGAGTTCCTGGGAAGAGACTTCTCCCACTGATGTGATTTCTCTCCCAAAGCAAACGGGAAGAGACGCAGCTTAAATGCATCCTAACTCACACCGTTGATCTTGGTGAGGCTGCAGAGTCAATCAAACTTGTCTAGGTGGTCGAGTGGATCCTCCATTGGCAAACCATGGAATTTGTTCCCCTGTACAATAGCTATCAAGCTGTGATTGATCTCAAAATTGTTGTTCTGTACAACAGGAGGTGTGATTCCGTGACGCTTTTTGTGAGTGTTCAGGTTGTCACCAGCACCAATAGTGTGCTGGTTATCGCGGTTAGAGTTGTCCTCCATTTCTAAATCCAACTTTCTTAAATGTTCTAAGAGTTCTTGTTCACGTCATACGCGAGAGTGTTCCCTTTCAAGAGAATGAATGTCTTAAACGGTTGAAATTAAGTCTGTTGGTCATATGCTTCTTAGGTTCATACACAACTATGCAAGTACCTGAAAACAAAGGAAACAAAGGATAACAAGGTGAGTATGGTAGTAAAAAAGAAAGAAACTTGATCTCAATAGATCCAAAATCCAGAATGTAACAAACAAACACCAATTGGCAATGGCGCCAAATTGATAACATGCTTTTGACGTGTTTGTGAGATCAATTCCCTATCCACACAACGTTATCATGCCATTGTAGTATAGATAAAGTGTCAATCCATATGGGTGTGATGCTAGCATTCATGATGTAAATGGAACTACTAGTTCAAGCTAAATATGAAAATGGGGTTTTTACTAACAATTCCTAAACAAACAAAACATGCAGAAAACTAAAACAGGAAACAAGAAACAAGTACTAACTTGCATTGGCATATACTAAGCATAAACAGAAGGAAAGTAAAATAGGTAAAGATGCAATCAAGTGGGAAGCAGTGTATGAAGACAAGGGTAATTGACTAGAAATCTTTCCTGAACTAACGAAGCACCTAACATACCTCAAACAATGAGCTAACCCCTAGACAGCAGATTCATATGAAACCAAGTCCATTGTCTTGGTAAATGGTTTCAAGCCAAGCAATCATCAGACCTAACTCTCGTTAACAGTATACTACTTAACAGACATGAGGAACCAATCTACTAAAGCCAATAAGCACCCTAAACATCTAATCTCTTGGGCTAGGATGTGCAAATATATGAAATCACCATGTTCAGGTATTCAATTAAACACTTTCTAGGTGCTGAAATACCTAATATCAGATTTCAATAGATTAGAAAGAAATCAGTATGAAGAGAAATGAAACAAAAGGGATCTATATGCGAATCAACTTAGGTACTTAGAAAGAACAGGACATCAACACTAGTCTACCCCATCCTCATGAACCTAAGGTAACTACTCACTACGCCTCTTTGGTGCGAAATCAATATAACATGAAAGCATAGCTACTAAGGAAGACATGAAGATCAAAAGTCAAAGATGATGAACACCAAGAACACTAACCCAGAAAAATAGAGTATCAATGAAACAGGAGCAAAAACAGAGAAAGTGATCAAGGTAAAAACGAGATTAAAAGCATAAAAACTTAGATCAACATGCACCAGATAGTTCACAGCCATAATCTAAGCATGAAAATGACGAAAACAGAAGATAAACATAAACTTAATCAAAATATGGGTTTATAACATGAAGAACATCAAGAATAAAGTAGAGAGAAAATAAAACCTAAGACCAAAGCTAAAAATGGCAAAAAGAAAGGGGTTTTCGAAATGGAGGCCTTTTAGGGCTTTTATTGTGTTCAGAGAAAATCCCTGAAACGCATAAAAGACAAAAAGCAATGATTAAGCTAGGTCTTGGGTCTGGTCCATCCTAGAACCAAGTTGGTCGGGTCGGAGCTGCTTGGCTTGGGACATCAAGGTGAAGAATGCATGTGATCGAGCCGGAGGAGTGGGCTAGATCGAGGTGAAGTACCAAGCCATCGAGGTGGGCTCGATGGTGATCTAGGTGAAGTGCCGAGGTGGAGAGGCCGAGAGATCGAGGTTTTTAATGCGCGTGATTCAGCCAGCTTTGTCTTGGCTCGAGCACGGGATTGAAGTGAAGAGTGCGCGTGTGACCGAGCCCGCTTTGCCTTGGCTCGATCACGGGATCGAGGTGAGGGCCGAGATGGTTTGGTCGAATCTTGACTTGAACTACACTTGAGTTGGTTCCGTTCCACGCATTTTCCTTTCCTTTTCTAAATTGCAATAACGTTCTGAAAGCTCCTGAAAGTCTTGAAAAATCTTCAAAATGCATATGTATGCAAGTGTTAATGCAAAAATTCTAAAAATTGCAAACTTGCTAATAAATTTTATGGATGCAACATATGTACAACTAAAATATCCTAAAATGATACTAAATGACTTCTTAAAATCACTAAAATGCAGAAACATCAGTGATGAGAAAAAGAAAGAAGATCTTCCATATCTAATGATTATGTGGTTTATGCTATTGAAAGTGAATGTGACATTAGTATTGATGAAGATTCGATCTCATTCCGAAAAGCCACGAGAAGTGGCAATTCTGAAAATTGGTTAAATTCCGCAAAAGAAGAAAAAAATATATGGCTGATAATAAAGTTTGGAGTCTAGTAAAGTTATGTGACGGTTTCAAAACCGTTGGATCTAAATGTGTCTTTAAGACTAAACGTGACTTGAAAGTTAACATTGAAAGATACAAGGCTCACCTTGTTGCTAAGGGTTTCACCCAAAAATATGGCATTGACTACAAAGAGACCTTCTCTTCGGTATCTAAGAAGGATTCTCTTAGGATTGGTTTGGCTTTCTGAATGGTGAGATTGAGGAAGAAGTACATATGAACCAACCTGAAGGGTTTGTGGCCACACGATAGGAAAATATGGTGTGTAAGTCGCGAAAGTATGGGCTAAAACAAGTTTCCAGACAATGGTATTTAAAGGTCAATGATATTATCATATTAATACAGTTTTGTAGAGATCTTTGTTGACCGATGTATATACATTGAGGTTAGTGGGAACATATTTTGTGATTTTGGTGTTATATGTTGATGATATTTTGTTTTCTGCAAATGACATGGGCATGCTACATTATATAAAGAAATACTCTCTGTGAACTTTGAAATGAAAGATATGGGTGTTGTCTCTTATGTAA
Source organism: Iberis pinnata (assembly GCA_900406425.1). Lineage (NCBI taxonomy): Eukaryota > Viridiplantae > Streptophyta > Magnoliopsida > Brassicales > Brassicaceae > Iberis > Iberis pinnata. The sequence continues at coordinate 10,046 of OVBE01007084.1, read as the reverse complement.
TCGAGGTAGAAATTTTCGAGTTATATCACGAGGAATGTTAAGTTTTCTCATAAATGATATATCAATAAGAATTTAGAGAGATATAAAATGGACAAATGCTCCGCATGGATAGCCCCAATTCAGAAGGGGAATAAATTCTGTAAAATGCAATGTCCGAAAAATGAATTGGAGCATAAAGAAATGGAAAGAATTCCCTATGCATTGGTTGTTGGGAGTTTGAACTATGTTCAGACATGCACTCGACCAGATATCAACTTTGTTGATATATTGGGTCGATATCAAAGTAATTTCGTAATGGACCACTGGAAAGTTGCAAAGAAGGTTCTCAGGTACTCGCAAGCTATCAAAGAGCACATGCTTACGTACTAGATATTTGATCACCTATAAGTCATTGGATATCCATATTCAGAATATGCTAGATGCGTTGATAGTAGAAAATCGACGTTTGGCTATTTGTTCCACTTAGCTGAGGGAAAATATCATGGAGGAAAGCAGTTTGTCATTGCTACTTCCATTATGGAGGCTGAGTTTGTGGCATGATTTGAGGCCACAATTTAAGCATTTTGGTTGCAGAACTTTATCTCAGGGCTTGGAATTGTTGACAGTATAGCTAAGCCTTTGAGAATTTATTGTGATAATTTTGTAGCAGCCTTCTTTTCAAAGAATGACAAGTACTCGAAGGGTGCTCAGCACATGGAGTTACTTTTTTGTCAAAGAAGAAGTACAAAAATATTGAGTGTAATTTGAGCATATTAGGACGGATATGACGGTAGCAGATCCTATAATTAAAGGACTTCAACCCAAAGTGTTCATTGACCATGTAGAGTATATAAGTGTTATAGATAAAACCTTGCTATTATAGTTAGCTCATTATATGTATGACCCTATGAATTCACTTAATGTTTTGTTTCCTTTATTTTAAATATGTCATCATCAAAGTATGCTTACACAATTATGCTTCATAGATAATATATATATATATATATATATATACATATTATTTTAGAATTAAAAGTTTTTCTCAATATAAGAATAATATAAAGTTGGAATTGATTTGTGATACATGAAAGGAATCATGTCGCTTAATGATATGCGACCGCCATGATTCGATCAATTCTAATTTTATTATTGTAACTAAAGCTCAGGATGCTTGATTTGAAAGTGTGCATTAAATTATTAAACCATCAAGTCGATACAAAGGCGAAGTGAGAGAATATAAGAATATTTATATTCTATGTGGCCTATGTAACTTACGGTTTAATTATAAAAATTAAGCTTATATAAAAGTTAATGATTCTAGTATAAAAGACGTCACTGTGATGGACCGTTTTCAGTTAACGACATTATAATTTTTGTGTATTGATAACCCTCTTTCTTATCTTACTAAAATAGTATGGTTAGCCTCTTTTCTATTATTTATATTGATAACCCTCTTTAATAAGTAAATATATTGTGGTACTATATAAATATATATATATATATATATATATATATATATATATATTATTGATGTTGCAACCCTTTCATTTATTATAGAAAATAAGAAAATTAAACGAAATGGTGTGAGATCGAAATATTATAGAAAAAGTTCCAGAAATGAAAAGCAAAATAGAAAAATAGAGAAGGTTTGATTCTTTGATCAATCAAAAAGAATCATAAAATATTAAAAAGTGAAAGAAAGGAGAACATCAATATTGGAGTATTGAATCCACATCCAAATCAAAGTATGGATCAAACTACGAGCATGCTGGATAAACCAAAGTCCTCAAATGAGATCAACGTATATTGACTTGATATGCTTCTTCATATCTCCACCAGGACGGGTATATCCATCATCCTTATTGTAGAAAAGATTCACCAAACGTAAAATGTCGATGATCATCTTTAAAACTTTGTGTGGGACATTGATTGGCTTCAAAAACTCTTCATTCATTATCTTGTCACCGTATGCAACCAATTGCTTTAACTTTGTAACGGCTTCTTCTTCGCTGACTCCATATTGCTTTTTATAACAGTTGATCGAGCCTGTTACATATCCTCTGCTCTTATCATCCTACTCATGTTATATTAAGCTTAGTTATTTAACAACGTACCAATCATCCAAAGATATTAACATTTGTTCCTTACCTCAATGCCATACATATCATTCAACAAGCGTGCTTTTAAAGCTATTAGTTTGACGACCTTTTCTCTAGTTTCGAACCACTCATGAACTTTTTTCTTGCAGATATTTTCCATAGCCATCAAAATAAATGTTAAGGAAGTATGTATACCGATTTCGTCTCGGCCAACATCTAGATACTCATCAAAGCTAGGTACGTGACCCGCTTTGGCCCATCTGTTAAGTTTAAGGTTGCTTCTCACATATCTCTTGAACTGCAATAGCTCAAAATTTAAACATGACTGTATGTTCTCCGTAAATTGCATTAAGGATTAGGTATTGAAAAATTTGATTGCTCACAGCTTCAATTGCAGCCGCCAAGCTATACGATCCTTCGTTTCCTGGTCCCACTTCTTTTTCAAACTCGTCAAATGTATCAAATATAAATTTAATCACATATTTCAAATAATCTGGCAATCCATCATTGACATGATAATTTCGATCCCACCTACAATATCAATATTTATCGTTGTTATCAACATCTTCTTCTTTTTTATGGGATTTTATGTAACATAAGTTACTCTTTTATGTAAGAAATTAGACAAATTATAAATATTTTCAAATTTAAATTTTAACCTATTAAGACAATGAATATTTTTTCATACATTGCATACTTACTAAATAAATGGTATCATTTGAATTTTAGGGCTATTATGAAAATATATATAATTATGTTGAAATTAGCTAAATTTGTTTATGCTAACAGAATTCCGTATAATATATGATACAATTCCTTGATTTATGGAATCAACCTATTTTTAGTTAGGTTATGAAAATAGTCTGGAGTAAAAAAATGGTATCCATCAATCAATAGCTTATATCACTCAAAATGGCATTGGAGACATCATCTAGTTTATTTATTAAATCATAAATCTAAAATTTCACTATAAATACTGGAAAAAAGTATGAGCCAGAAACTTCACGGATGAAAAATGTAATTTTATCATTATGGCACAAAACACGATTTTACGATTTTGGTTTAGAAACATATTTTAAGGTTTTGACGCAAAATATTAGGAAGAACATGTTTTTAGATGTTTTATCGAGAAACATGAATTTTATATTTTATCATAAAATATGATTCTAATGTGACCTCACTAGCTATCCCGTCAGGAGCATCCTTCATTTGTGTCTACTGACAGTTTTAATTTTTTTGTCTGTACATGCATCATCGAGGATTTTTTTGGGCAGATAGAAACCGCAAAAATATTCCAGCACATATATTTTATGACGGGTTCAATTTTGGATTATCTGTAGCCGACGTATCTAAGAACAAGTCCATTAGAGTGTCTTAAGGAATTCTTATATGTATTTTGGATGTATTTAGGAAAAAAGTAAATAATTAAATTGAATTTATACAAGAGCTGTTTCTTAAATAAATAACTAAGAGCATGTTCATTGGAGAAATCCTCCATAGTTTCTTAAGCAATTATTTAATTATTTTTTATATATTTTTATACACTTAAGAAACTTAAACACGTATTTATTTTTTTTTGCTTTCCATTGGTAAATTGATAAAGAAGATTTCTTATTAAAAATGTAAAAAGAAGAAAAAGCAAAAAAAAAAAAATCTCAACCACCCAAACCAATCATAACATGACATATCATAGTATCTTAGATGATCTTAAATGCCTTATTTAAGATATGGTTCTTGTATAACAATAATTAAAATATTTAATTTTCTCTCTAAATACAACCTAAATACATCTAAGAACTCCTTTAAACACTCCAATGAAGGTGCTCTAAGAACACTTAAGAAATCCAACGTGTCGCTTTGTTATTGGTTGTGGTTTTAGATTTTTTTTTTCTTTTGATTTTTTTTTTTTGGTGGTTGTTTTTGTTTTAAGAACCCTCTATTGGAAAGATATTTTAGTTAAGATTTTCAAGGTTCTTAAACTAAAAATTAAATATAAATACAAATGAAAAGTTACTTAAAAAACAAACTTGAGTATCTCCGCTCTAATACGTCAAAAACATCAATCTTTAACTGGATAGCGACCCTCCGATTTTTGTTAACTTTGTAGTGAATTTTAGTTTGGTTAATTAACTAAACCATTTAATTAATAAAATTAAAATATGCATGTTAACAAGAAAAAGGATATAGATCGCGCACCTTTCAATGCTGTTTGTGAGGATTTCAACCTCGCGAAGAGAGGCATATCTGTCACATGTATCATCTATGATTATTTCCATCTTGTACATCTTACTCACAAGAATCCTCAATCTTGAGTATTTTGGATCCATGAATCCTAGCGTACTGAAGTGACATTCCACCATTACCTCTCTGTAGTAAAGTGGCAACTTAGTTTCCAAGTCTTGCTCCTTGTACCATCTTGCATACAAACATCATAATATAATGTCAAGCGAAAAATGTAGGCCCATATATATATATATATATATATATATATATATATATCATATACTTGTATTAATTTATCTTCGGGGAAATTAATAATTAGTTACTTTGAAAGGACTTTTAGTTCTTGAAGATAAAGTAGTTGTAAGAATTTGAAGTTAAGCTTGGCAAACTTTAGTATCTTCTTGTCGCAATCATCTTCCTGTTCGTAGAACATGATATATTCCTTTGCAACTAATACCTCCATATTTTTATGTTGTGGTATATCTAACGAATTTCGTATAAGCCTTGAGAGATTGGGTTTGCATGTGCCGCTTGAAGCTAAAGATTCCAAGTAATTCAGTGTGAAGCTTAAGGCTTCATCTAATATGTAATCTGTCGTTGTTCCCATGTTAGCAGCTTCATACAAGCTCAGTACGCTTTTAGCATCTCCAGAAAGGCATTCTTTAAATTCATCATTGTCCCCTTTGAATCTCTTGAAAACATCTATTAACCAAAATGAACAACTTTTTGTTAAGCCTTCTGACGTTTTGTTTATCCAGACCTCATTTTATTGATCATATAATCCGTTGTTGGACATATATATTTTGTTATTTTCGGAATCTATGGAAATATATATGCATGATGTTTATATAAATATCTTTTAATTTGTGAACAGAAAAGATCTTCCATAAATATTAGAATTTGAACATCTCCCCACTCATTCTCTACTGGTTATGAATTATATATAGGTCAATAATGTCTATATGTGTTGGGATAGTTTCTGATTATATATAGTCATTTATGAAACAGCTTAAGCTGTTTTCCTATAACTTTGACGATGTTATCTTCAACAACTTTGACGTGATTCAACCTTTTGTTTTTCTATAAAATATTTATGTGTATTCAAGATCTCATGATTCAAGATTTAATTCATTATATATACATGAAAGAAACTAAACTTACAATTTAGTATTTCTCAGTGTTATGACTTACGCTGTGTTCAAAAACTAAAACGCTTTGTGCATGTCAAACAGCCATTTACCCTATTTATTACTCCCTCCGTTTCATATTATTGTTGTTTTAGAGTTAAATTTTATGTTTCATAAAAAATGTCGTTTTAGGTTTTCAATGTCGAAATTAAATGAGATTGACTTTTTTGACCAATAGAATAATTACAATGTTTTTCTATTGGTTGATTTAGAATATTTAATATTTTTTTATGAAAATTGAAATTTCTTAATCCGTATGCAAAACTCTAAAACGACATATATTATGAAATTGAGGGAGTATCAAAAAAGTATCCAATGTTTTATATTAAAATGTTCACAATTTTCCACTAAGCTAACTAATTAAAATCCCATATGTTTCTTTTACATCTCTCTAATATTTTCTGACCAAAAAATTTTAACTTTAACAAAAGTTAAAAGACTAACTTTTACTCGGATCAGAATGACTTGTACAACGAAGACTTGTCATTTGAAAATTTTAATGTTTTTGGATTCACTTGACATACTTGAAAGTTAAAAAATTTGTCTTAAATTTCAAAGTTGAAATTTTTACTAAGCCACTTTTGTACCAACGAAAGGCAACATAACCAAAATAACATGGTTGATTTTTGTTGTGATCAAAATGGTTAGGTTAACAAAAACTTTGGGATCTAAAAAGCAGAATTTGAAAGATTTAATATTTACCTTTACAAAAAAAATAAAATATATTTAGTTGATTCAGGTGAAAGTTAAAGATAATGGTAGCTTAAATTTGAAATATAAGATATTTACGTGAGAGAAAAGATATTGAGAAGGAAGTATAGTAACTGTCAAATGACATAGCCTTGTCTATGTCTTTTTGTCCCTTTGGATTTTGCTGCATAAAAAACGTATATTTTCGACCAGGCCAATGTATACTTGCGAGTTCTATAAATGTAGCCATTTTTTGGGTAAAGAATCCTTACCGGAAGAAATATTGTGAGCATATGTCCTGAAAACATAGAAAATGATAGAAACAGTGAACAAGTCATCTTCTCCAACCATCATCTCCTCTATCTTTTCGAAACCATCTTTTAGAGTCTCCTTGATTGCATCTTCAAAATGATAAGCAAGACCAAGTGATATGAGCAAATATATAAAAAGGATTTTCTCCTTAAGTCCTTTGGAATTAGAGATGAACATGTCCAAAACTTCGGGCTTTAGTGCCTCTATCTCTCTCTCAAGCGATTCCATTTCCTTAAAAATTAAGAAGTTTATTGTAAACAAGAAATACAAGCATGACGAGGGAATATATATAGATTGATACTTACTGAAAAATCAACATGGGCATAGAGGAATTGATGACCCCATTCAGAAGGAGCCAACTTAATGAACTTGCGATTATTTTCGTCCTCGTCACATTCGATATTATTCGTTGTGACTTTCAACGGAACAAGATTCGCACGCTTACCGGGAAATGGCGTCACCGGAAAGCGAGAGAGTTTGCATGCCTGAAATACATTGGTCTGAGAAGTAACAAAGAGCTTAGATCCAACTTCTAGTCGAAAATGTTTTAGATCTTATCTTCACAACAATATTTATGGGCACAGCGTTTCATCCAATGAAAGCAACAATCTAATTAAGAGAGATGCATATGCATGTGTTGCTTAATTGATAAGTACCAATCTAATATAATGGACATACATATATACGTTATTACAAAGAAATGTAAACATGACTGATTTCATATCCGTTACGTACATATATATATATATATATATATATATATATATTCATATTTATATAAAAATATTGACTGAGATAAAGAGAGACTTACTGAGAAATCAATTTTTGATCCAAAAGAGAGACTTAATGGCGTAAGGGGAAAACGAGAGAGTTTGCATGACCGAAATACATTGGTTTGATGAGAAAAAATGGAGAGTTTTGGTCGAAAAATTTGTATGGATGCCATGTTCACAACCAATGATATGGGAATCGAGGCTTCAGTCCCACTAAATTTATAGACTCAAGTATTTTTGCTAGATGAATGAAAACATTAACTAAATAAAAACCCATATTTTATTTAAAAAGGCTTTTTTTACATTATTTCCAACATAAATCAGTGTTCTAAAATACGCACTAGGCGACCGCCAAAGCGCAGAGGTCGATAAACGTAACAATTTTACTATATGCGGCTACATATGAGATGTAAAAAAAAACTCATATGTCTAGGCGCCGCATAATCCGATCCGGCACTGCTTGGGCACCCATAAAGGACTTTATAGTTGTCCATTTTTTTTTTGTCAAACATGACGTAGTTTTTTTTTTTTTGATGACCCTGGTATCCGGAGCCCCGAAGGACTTCGACTAGGCCCAAAGCGTCCGCAGTCGCCAAGGGTATCCAGGAGGGCCGCCGAATTCACCCCATGTTAATTGACGGTGGCCGGGATTCGAACCCAGGTGGCGGAACTCACAGCTGTGAGCACTTTACCACCAGAGCTAGAAGCCCCGGTTAACATGACGTAGTTTTGACTGATTTACATTTTTAATTTATTTTTAATCAATAAACTATTCTAGCGAAATTTAAATGATGCTGTTAACATAAGAGAACACTAAATCTTCAAAAGAACACTTGTTTATTCTCTTTGCAAAAGAAGGCAAAAACAAATTAAGAAAATGTTATTTATTTTTTAAAAATTGTATTACTATTTATTAGTTAATTATTTTTAAAAATCTAACATATGATATTATATATTACAAGTATATATATTTATTTATTTAATTATAAAAATTGTATATCCACTTAAGTTCCGTCTAGACATCCACATATTCGCATAGACGCTGGTTCACGGCTTATATAGCACCTGGATAGCACCTGGATAGCACCTGACGCATTTTAGAACACCTTATATTGCTACACTTAGTTACGGTCTAATTATGTTGGTCAACATTAGCAAACTTCTAACAAAAAAATATCAATCAAACTTTTGGACAAAATACCGATATTCTTTTACGGATATTGATCGGCATCATTTGTTGGTTTTAAGATCCTTTGTAGCAGATATGTCATATAGCCGTTTGAAATGTCAGATTCTCAATGAACAACACCTCAAAAATCTGTCATATTAGTCTTTTAGAAAAACAAATTCGTACATCACAAAAGCACACATAAATATCAACAATTCTCTCAGTACCTTATCTCTAACCTTCACAATGTTTTTACGAATGTATTATTTTCGGTTACGAATGGACGAACCAATGTTGATCCATAGTCAAATTTACTTAAAGACGAAGATGCAAGATGTGTCACGAGTTCTTGGAATTAGCCATCATATCTGTTGGGGTCAAAAATGGTATACTCAAAATCAAAGTCCGATAAATACAAAAGCTCTCGACAGATATGTTTCAGAACAATAACCACAATCTCTGGACAAACACTTTGATTTCGAATCTTGTCATTTACAGAAAAACAGAAGTACGTACGTTCTGGTCGCCCATGGGTGAGCTGAGCATGACTCGTACAAATCGTCTCTCATTTTGTATCTTTCAGAGTTTCCATTGGAATTCTACGATAAAAAATGTTAAACGCATTCCTTTTGTATAAGTTCAGAATTAATCGTATAAACGGTAATGGTTAGCTTGAACACCGAGATTATCCTATCTATACGATTATTTTCTACGATTTATGAAAGAACCGTAAAATTCTTTCGTATAAAGTTTAATCCTATAAAATGGTAATGGTTAGCCTAAACACCAAGAATTATCTCAGTTATGCGAATAAATTTATTGTTTTCTGTAATAATCATAAAGACGCGTTCCTTTTTATCAATCGTATGAAATGATAACGGCTAAATTAGATTCCAATGTTATCTCACCTATACGATCGACATTATTACTTCACGGAACCAGTACCGTATCATCGTATGGGAAACCGGTTCTCCGATAGAAACCATAAAAATCATCTAAACCGCAAAACGACCCAAAGAGGCTTAAAACGCAATAAGGGCCCACTTACGCTTTTAGACGAGAATCCGGTCCAGGAACGATGGCGGTGTACCTTAGTTTCGTGATACTAAAAAATGGAAGAAATATCTCCGAAGAAAAGATAAGCTCGTATAAGAGAAGGAATGTTTCTGCAGAAGGATAAACTCGAAAAGGAATATTTCCACGCAGGGATAAGTTCGGATCTTAGCCGGAAAAGACAAGTCCATCGACCTTGGAGGCCTATCTAAAGAGAGTCAGAGAGGAAGAGCAAGACATGTGTTGGGGTCAAAAATGGTCACGATGAGATTAATGCCTCATTAGACCGCACCAATCCCGGGGAACAAACTAAAAAAATTTGCGATACTCCCGAAGGATCATAAGAAATATGTTCTGGAAGAATCAGACAACAATCGATGGATAGTTAAGCGATTATCTTTGTACTCTTTTGTCCTTAGTCGAGAAGGTTTTGTCCCACCGAGTTTTCCTATCATTAAGTTTTTCACGAGAGAAGGTAGTCCGCTTACGTCTGATAGTAGGTTTATTTACGTGTCAATTCCTATTATACTATCATTGTCATTGTAGTAAATAGGTTATCAAT
>OVBE01007083.1:0-18933 GCA_900406425.1 Iberis pinnata | reverse complement strand
ATATATATATAATTTTAACTTTATTTCTTAATAAAGAGAAAAACTAATTTCCTAAAAAAATTCATTAATTATTGAGCTAATTTGCGAGAAAACTAGTAATAGAGTAGATATTTGGTAAATGATCATTCTTTGTATAATTAGTTTTTTTGGTATAAATATGATCCTTATATCTCTTTTTTGTCACCAAGATTAATACATTAATGAAACTAGAAAATACAAGTAGGAGTTCAGTTTATCCACGAAAGGAGATCCGAACCAACAAAAGTAAACTATCGGTACGTTTTCATGCTTCACGTGCCAGGAAATCTGCATGTTCATTTAATTGTCTCGGGCAATATTTAAACCTCATTGCTAGGTATATCTTCTGGTAGTTAGCCACGTTTAACAACTCTGAACTGAAAGTAAGTCAGTCATTGGGGGAAGAAAGCATAACTACTAACTCTTGAGAATCCGTATAGAAAACATCACATACGCAGTCCATTTGGTGTAAACTTTGCATGACCCAAAGAAGACTTAAAAGCTCTACATGGAGTGGTGAGTGCCCCTGAAACAAACCTCTCGACCCCATTAGCGTGATTTTCAAAATTTTATCTTTAAAAATCCATCCCACCACAAACACAACTGTTCTCTTTCTAAGAGCCATCAAGAAAACAACTACGAGTTTGTAACCCATATGAAATCCAAAATTTTGATACCCTCTCATTAATCTTAGCTTGAACCTGTGGGATACTATTATGCGCATAAGCCCAATTTGAAGCTTCTATAGTGGCTAGTGTTATAATATCTGGTGGCTCCCAGACACGTTCATTAAACACCTTATCATTTTTTGCTTTCCAGTTGAACCAAAGGATCCATAAATATTCCATTTTGAGCCCGAGATCTCCTCGGAGTGATCGTTCATATGAGTAAAGATAATGGACATTCTCGAAGAGATTCTCTGTCGGTAAAGTGCCATGTGGGGATGGAATCGAGAAGAGAATCTACCTTATATCTTTTCTCTATCCCTCACTTTTCATGTGTCATGCTCTCGTTCTCTTCTTTTTTTTAATTTAAAATTTTCACCACTTTCATTATATTTACAAATAAAAGCATATAAAATCAAATAATCAAATCACAAAAAGTTATCACAAAAAACACATTTTTCTGAATCTATCAAGATTAAATTTATTTAAAACGGACAAAATTTTTATAAAATTGTGAATAGTGAATTTGTGTTTTAGTGAAAAATAAGTAAATAGAACATTTGTTTTATCCATGATTAGTGAGTAGTTCACTTTTAAGCAAATGAGTTAGGTATAATAGGGTTATTGAATATGATGTTTAGGAGTTGAATAGCTTAAATATTTAATCAATAAGTGTGCTTAATACTAGGTTTGACTTGATCAATCAAATTTAGACTCTAGGATGAATTGTGTCCAAAAAGCGTTCGATGAAATTCCTGAACCAACTATTGTTTGCTAAATGACACTATCAAGGGATTGTTTTTAGTTAGTTTAGTGGTTTATCATGAATTAGATCTCATTGCTTCTTATTGTGTAATTATCCAAGAAATTGTTTTTAGTTGCATGATTAAGAGAGAGATTAGTGTCACAAGAGTGGATTAGTCTAATTAAGAAAATTCTAAGCCAAGGATTAGCACTAGACAATGAGTATTAGCATCATAGAATGTCATTTAATTATCCAAATCAATTACCTTTGCTCATTTGCTTAGTCTTTTATCTTTATTTACATTTCCATTTTCAGTTGACCTTTGCATAATTACTGTTGACTTTTGCTTGTTTGACTTTTTGTTGACTTTTGTTTAATGCTTAGCTTAGACTAAATTAGATTCTCATAGGTTTTAGTGTGTTGATTACCTTGAATTGGACTAAGAACCTATTGTACTACAATGACAATGATAGTGCATTAGGAATTGAAGTAGTTTCTACTGAAAAAGCTTAATATCAAGCAACTTGGATGAAGAAATTTATGTGAGTTTACCACAGGGTTATACTCCAGCTTCTGGTTATTTACCGCCTAATCTTGTGTGTTTGCTAAATAAATCCTCTATAGCTTGAAACAAACATCAAGACAATGGAATCAACGTTTCACATCAATATTACTTGAATATGGTTTTCATCAATCCAAATCTCATACAACTCTTTTTGTTAAAGCTTCATGGAATAGTTATATGGATTTGTTGGCATATGTGGATGATATAGTTAGCTAGTAATGATCTGAGTTAGCTAAGTTGAATAAGTTGTTAGCTACAACTTTTAAAATCAAAGATTTAGGTCCTCTGCGATTCTTTCTTGGTCTGGAGATGGCATGTTCTGCAAAGGGGATTTATGTCTGCCAACGTAAGTATACTATAGATTTATTGAAAGATTCAGGGCTATTAGGCTGTAAATCTAGTTATGTGCCAATGGATCCTTATACTGATCTCAGTAAAGATACAAGAACTCCTCTGTCTTCTCCTATTCCATATCGTGGAATAATTGGTCGACTGTTATATCTCATGATTACCAGACCTGATATAACGTTTGTTGTACATCGATTAGTACTTGCAGTGTCCTATAGATGTGCATTTAGCTGTTGTCACAGAGTCTTGAGATACTTTAAGAAGAACCCTGGTCAAGGTCTTTTTTACTCAGTTGACTCACTTATTTGTTTGAATTCATTTTGTGATGCGGATTGGGCATCACACCCTGATACTCGTCGATCTACAATAGGGTGTTTTGTCTATCTCCGCACCTCTCTGATCTATTAGAAGTCTCAAAAACATATTGTAGTTAGTCAAAGTAGTTTAGAAGCTGACTACCATAGTATGGGTGATGTTTCAAGGGAAATTATGTGGTTACACAAGTTGTCAAAGGATTTCAAAGTCACATTATAAGCTGGAACTAAGATTTTTCATGACAACAATATTTTCACAAATATGGTATTCCATGAAAGAACGAAACACGTGGAAATCGATTGTCACACTATTCGGGATCAAATTCAAAATGGCACAATCAAGGCTTTACATGTTACAAGTGAAAATCAGCTTGTGGATATACTCACAAAGCCTTTACATTCTAGTCATTTTCATTCTTTGTTAGCTCGGTTATCTCTTTCAAACCTTTTTACTCCTTCACCAGATTCAGATTAAAAGGCTTGTAGGGGTTTATAAGAGTATTTTACTCATTTGTATATAGGTCAGGTCATGTTGACCATTTAGGAATATGTTAGCACTAAGTTGAACCAGGCTTATGTTACATAAAGTAGGACTTTGTATATAATCAAGTTGTAAGTGTATAGTGAGTGTTAGTGAGAAATATGAAAAACTTTTCTCTTCTCTTTGATATGAATCTTGAGCTCTTTATCCTTCATTCTTGATCTTTGATATGATTGAATTTGCTCTTTATCTTTTGCAGGTCGTCAAAATTCTATGATGACCAATATCATGAATTTGTGGTACTGCCTAGTCGTTGTTTTATGGAAATTGACAGTATGTGTAGGTGCTTTCTAAGAGCGATGGGGGGCGAGGTATTTTTCATGCAATTGGGTTAGGTTATGTGATTTGAGTGTTGTAATATTTTTTCGGTAATAAAAAGATTGGTAGCGGATCTGGAGACGTAGGCAAGTTTGGCCGAACTCCGTTAAAATATTTGAATGTGTGTTGTTTCTTTCCTTTTTATAATCTCGCTCGTCGAAAATTTGTGTTTATTTCCTAACAACTGGTATCAAAGCTTTTGGTCAGAGAGTTTGAGCGGGCGTTCAAAATTTCGGGTTTTATAAAGTTTACCGGAATTTTTTTTCAGTTACACGGTCGGGTTCGTATCGTGGAAACAAGTGATTTGGTATATTCGAACCACACAAATGGCGTCCAAAAAGATCAACGCGGAGGAATTAGTAAAACACCATTAACACTCTGTTTTTGGTTTAAAGCTATGGAAAGAAGACGTACATAGGTCTCCTTTTTAAAAAACTTGCAATTTAATCCATATATTTTCGAAATATTTTAATTTGGTCCTTAACTTTTGATATTTGCAATTTGGTCCTCGAGTTTTTTGGAAAATTGCAAATTAACCCAAATATTTTTTGAAAATTGTTGATTTTATCCCTAAAATGGGTAGTTGCTGATATTTTTGGCAAAGTTACTATCTCGTGATAGTAAAATTTTGAGCGACATTTTGTCGACAGCGGTGTTTTAATACGGGTTCGCAAAAATATTAATAGATAGGAGGTGAAGATGGTTTGGCACACGGTATCGGGAAGTTTGACGGTATGGATTACGCAATTTGGACAATACAAATCGAAGATTATTTGTATGGTATCACTAAGAAAGAAGCCCGAGAAGATGGATCAAGAAGAATGGGATCTCCTTGATAGGAAAGTTTTAGGTGTTATTAGGCTAACATTATTTAAGGACATCGCACATAATGTTGCGAAAGAGAAGACAACAGAGGGATTGATGAAAGTTCTCTCAGATATGTATGAGAAACCGACGGCCAATAATAAGGTGTTTCTCATGAAGAAGCTCTTCCAATTAAGGATGGAAGAAGGTGGGTCGGTTGCAGCCCACGTGAACGAATTCAATACGATTGTCAACCAATTTTCTTCTGTTGAAATCGAATTTGATGATGAGGTACGAGCATTTATCTTGTTGGAATCATTGCCAAATAGTTGGGAGCCTATGAGGGATGCGGTTAGTAACTCTATTGGTACTCATAAACTTAAATTCAACGATGTCCGAGATCGTATCCTTGGCGAGGAAGTTCGAAGGATAGATTTTGGAGAAACATCAACGAGCTCTACTTTGAACGTGGAAAACAGAGGAAAAACCAAGTAAGAGTTAACCAGAACAAAACTAGATCAAGACATGGAAATGGTTATTCCAAGTTCACTGAATGTTCGAACTGTGAAAAGACGAGCCACATTAAGAAGAATTATTGAGCGCCACTAAGGAAAGAAGAAAAAGGAAGAGCCAATGCGGTTACAGAGTCAATAGTTGATGCATTAATGGTGTCTATCGGCTCTCCAGGAGAAAGTGAAGCTTATGATGCGACCTTTAGAAACGGTAAGGCATCTATCTCGTTGGTTGACAGTCCGATCGACTCTTGGGTTCTGGATTCAGGAACGTCATTCCACACCAATGCACACCACAATATTATGGAAAATTATGTTGCGGGAAACTGTGGGAAAGTATATCTAGCTGATGGGTTACCACTAGATATCATTGTTATTGGAGACGTCAACCTTAATATGCAAGACGGGCGAGTGTGGAATATCACAAAGGTTAGACATGTGCCTACGTTAATGCGAAATCTTATCTCAGTAAGACAACTTGATGATATGGGCCACAGTGTAAACTTTGGCGGAGGATCTTGGAGAGTAAAGAATGGTTCTATGGTGGTTGCTGAAGGTCATGAAATAAGGACTTTGATAACATATATTTTTCATGTATCAATCCCCATCATACGTTATTATGTCATTGTGATATAGATGAGTTATCAATCCAATCAGGTGTGATGCTAACAATCAGGATGCAATGGTTCTTNGGGGGGGGGGGGGGTTACTAACATGTCCTAAGCAAACAAAAGATGCATAAACTAAAACAAAAAACAAAGATGAACATGCATAAGTAAAAAGAGTAAATGGCAAGTGAAGTAAAAACAGAGGAAATGAAAAAGTGAAAGATGCAATCAAAGAAAGGGTCCCTAAGGATGGAGTAATTGGGTAGTGTTCCTCCTTTAACTCCCTAACTGTCTAACATACTTCAATCAAGAGTTTTCCCTAGACGATAGATTCATAAGCAATCAAATCCAATTTCTTGACAAATGAAATCAAACTAGTTGGTATCCAGATCTAACTTTCGCTAGCGGAAGTATACCTAATAGGAATTACGAACCAATCTACCTAATCCAATAAGCCTCTTAAACTTCTAATTCCTTAGGCTGAGATGTAGATCCTAAGCATCTAATTCCTTAGGCGAGGATGCAAATATCTGAAATCACCATGATCATGCACTTCATTGAACACTTTTTGGGCGTTGAAATGCCTAAGTTCGGATCTCAACGGGTCATGTCAGAATGAGCATTAAGCACAATGAAACAGAAGGGAACTATTTAACTATAAATCTTAGACACCTAGGAAGAACAAGGAAACAACACTACCATATCCCATCCCCAAAGAACCTAAGTCACTACTCACAAAGCATGAAGGATGCAAAATCATAGAAACATGAAGACATAACTACTAAGGAAAACATTTAGATCTAAGGTCAACAACAAGGAACATACTTTGTAAAACCCTAAAACTAGTGAAGAAGACAGAAGCGAACAAAGATGCAGAAGATGAAGATCTAAAACGTCAAAAACACCAACCTAGAAAATATGAATATCAATGGAACAGTAAACAAAAACAGAGCAAATGATCAAACCTAAAACGAGATTAAAAGCTTAAAAACTTAAATCAACATGAACCAGATAGTTCAGAGCCCTAATCTATGCAGGACAATAAAGAAAACAAAAGATTAACATAAACTTAGAAGAAATATGGATTTTGAAATGAAGAACACTAAGAACAAAAGAGAGAAAATATAAACTTAAGACAAAACCTAAATATGGCAAAAGAAAAAAAGATTCTCCCCAAATGAGGCGTTTAGGGCTTTATATAATGTTTAGGAAAAACCCTAAAACGCATAAAAAACAAAAAGTAATCATTGAAATGGGTCTTGGGTCAGGTCCATCTTGGTTCAAGTTGGTCGGGTCGGAGCTGCTTGGGCTCGAGCTCAAGAATACATGTGATCGAGCCATGTAGAAGGAGTGATCGAGGTGGCCAAAGTAGGTGGGGAACTCGGCCGAGACAAGATATGGTTTGGCTCGATAGCCGGATCAAGCCGGAGTTGGCCTGGCTAGATCACGGGATCAAGCCGAGAAAATGCATGGTCAAGCTGAAGGTGCTGATCGAGCCGGGCTTAGGAGATCGAACCGGGCTAAGGTGAAGATCGAGTCGAGAAAGTGGTGTGGCCGAAACGGGCTATCGTGGAGATCGAGCCAAGCTAAGGTGAGCTTGATCCGTGATCGAGCCGAAGGATGTCAGGCTCGATGGTTTGGCTCAACGGTGATCGAGCTGAAGGATGTATGGCTCGATGGTTGGGCTAAATCCTAACTTGTTCTACGCTTGAGTTGGTTCCGTTCCACGCATTTCCCTTTACTTCTCCAAATTCGCAACATTCATCCTAAAAGCTCCTGAAAGTCTTGAAAAATCTCCAAAATGCATGTATATGCAAATGCTAATGCAAAAACTCCTAAAAATCACAAACTTTGCTAATAACATCTATAGATGCAACATATGAACACTAAAAGACCTAAAAAGTGATGCTAAATGATAACTAAAACCATAACAATACAGAGACATCAGACCCTCTATATGACGACGTGTTACCAAGACATACTTGGTGTTGTGAAAAATGCCAAATAAACAAGGTTGGGGCATTGTATATGGGGACATATGAGCGAAAAAATAAAGAATCTCATAGTAATAAATGGTGTGCTACGTGATTTAAAGGCGGTGGATCATCACATGGGTAAAAGTTGCATCTTTGATACCGCGAGAGGTAAGCTTGATCCAAAATAAAAAAGTACCACATTATTGGTTATGGGGATACCAGGTTTGAGTATCAGTTTTGGGATAATCAAAGTAGGCAGATCATTCGTAGCAAGAACAATGTCTTCAATGAAGATGTGTTGTATAAGGAAAAGCTATAAGATGAAGGCTCAAAGTTGAAAGAGCTGGTTGTTGTTGTTGATTTTAGAGATATCCTAACATCGGAGTTGCAAAAGGATTGCACAACAACATAAAAACATGCTTTAGAGGAAAGCAATGCGAGAGATGAGAATGATGATTCATGAGCCATCCCACACACTTCAGTGACAAAGTTACGTCGGTAAAGTAGAATCATCATGCCACTTGTAAGATTTTCTCCAAGTTTCAACTATATTTTGTTCACGAATAGAGGTGAGCATGGATGATGTGAAGAAGCAATTAAAGTGGTGAAAAGTGGGAGGTGACGAAGAATAATGAGATGGTTTATATGGATAGTGTTCAATATGTTTCTACTATAGGCAATATGATGTACATTGTGGTATGTACAAGGCCACACATTGCACGTGTAGTGGAAGTTGTTAACGGGTTTATAGGCAACCAGGGAGAAGCACATTGAGAGGTTTCCAAGTGGATTCTCAGATATTTGAATGGTGGTTCAAGCCAATCATTAGATTTCAGAGAGTCTATAATGGGGTTGCAATGTTATATTGACAACGGAGGTGATAGCAGAAAGAGTAGAACCACGAATAAGTTATCAAAGGTGGTAAGAATTGACGAACTGAAGTTGTGTTCAACTTCATGGTGCTTGTTAGCTTAACAAGGCAAGAAGATCCGCTACATGATCGAGGTGTGAAGACATATTGAAATCAGTCTTCAAGTGGGAGATTGTTAGTCAAAAAATAATAGAACACATGTTTTAAATGTGTTGGACGGTGGCCGTAATTGGAATAGTTGAGCTTGACAAATCAACCGACGGTGGCCGTAATTTGTTCGGTTTCACACACGGCAACAATCTCTATAAATAGAGACCACCGAAGAGGAGAAGAAATTATCCAGTCCACATCCAAGAACAAATAGAAAGAAAGCTTGTGAGAGAAAGGGAAACACTTGAGAGGTATCCAACGGGAAAAAATCAAGAGTATTTTTTTCATGTAATCGGGTTGGGTTGGGTTGTGTGAGTTGAGTGTTGTAATATTTTTTCGGTAATAAAACGATCGGTAGCGGATCCAGAGACATAGGCAACTTGGCCGAACTCCGTTAAAAAATTTGTGTGCGTTATTTCTTTCATCTTTCTAATCTTGCTCATCGGAAATTCGTGTTTATTTCCTAACGGGGGTGGGGAGATATGTTTGGTTCTACGAAATTTAAAATTGTCGACTATGGTCTTTGCTTTATCTTTGATCTAGCAACTCATGACTTGTACAAGTTCTCTCTAGGTAGCTTGGACCACACGGGTTTCACTTAATCACTTTACGTCTTGGTTCATTTATCAGAGCTACGTTGCAGCTACATGATTGGGTTGGCCATTAATTCTGGTTTGATTAATGGACTAAGTTAGGGCGGGTGTTCTCGTTGATTGAGGATAGTGAAACTCGGCTTTTGGAAATTGCGAAAAGTTATCGATTCTCTGCGGATATATCGTGTGCAGCCGTATCTGTGATGTGATTCTCTATGTACTGATTCTTGTTGCAGATGTAGGACCCAACATTCATTAATGAAAATGGGGGAGCTGATGACTATAAAGATCACTTCTCCTCTTCAAAGACTTGGGAGAAAATCCTGCAGCAGCGCCATGACAAAGTTCCTTCGTATCGATCAGCTTGGTTCCCGAATGAAATTGTTTGATATAGAAACACAGCATGGCTTGCTATCAAAGCGCTTGGCTGCAGGTACTCGTATGCTTATCTCTTATTCCGTGAGCTAGATGAATTACAAGACCATCTGTTTGTGTATCCGTCCACGTTCACCCTACACCATAGCATAGCATATGCGTCTAACCTCTTCACTGGACAGCTACGATGCGCAAGCTCCAAAACACCAAGGCTGGTTTGTTGGATACCGTTCTTCTCAACGACAATTTATCACATCTGGAATGAACATAATGGGTGAAGGCACATGCCGTAACTCATTCATCCGACCAGTAAGCTCTTCCCACTCTTGCAACCATGTCAAAACCTCCATGAAGGCTCAATTTTAGCAATCACAATTTTAGCATGTCAAAACCTTCACATCCCACAAGAAAAAAACCTCAAAAGTTTCCATGAACTAGAGATTTAAACAAGTAAATTACTCTTTTTCGCAAACGGCGTTAACATAGAGAGCACTTGGAATTGAATAACTTTTATGGACTAGTCTTTTCGTGCGCGGAAAAAGCTCATTTACAAAGCTTTGCTGCATCATTGTTCAAGCTAAACTGCGGCACATGATCATACTAACAGTGAATCTGATGGGTTGTCCGATGAATGAGTGTGCGTGATAACAACCTCTAATAACTTCAAAAGCTCTTCTCGACGGGGATTTGCCACCAAGTACTCAAGTGTAACCTGCCGCGTAAAAACGACAAACTACACTCAGAGTGGGGAGAGCTTATTGGAGTGTATAAACTAGTAACAACTACTTACCTCTTTGAAGATACCACTGTAAGAAGACTCCTCGAAACCCTGCCAACAAACAACAACAGCGTTTGGACATTTTTCTTTGTAAGTACATGTTGAGATAAGAGAGAAAGTTATAGTACTAGTTTGCGGAAAAGGCTGAGTGAAGCTGTGTTTGAGTCCCCAATTTTAGCAGTAAACTTGTGAATATCCAAGTTCTTAACAGCATAAGCCATCATCATCAACACAGATTCCTTTCCTAATCCTTTACTACGGCTACTCTAGCAAAAGGATGCACAAATATAAGATTAGCTAACTAGTAATTCACTAGTAGATTACATGAAGTTAGTTACCTTCTGGGTTCGGCTATCATTATTTCAACCTCTGCAACTTTAGTATCGTCAATATCGTTCATGTAAATATTCACATCACCAGTCATTGCTGCAAAAATAGTACTCATCTAAATGGAGTCAAAAAGTGAAAACTAAGCCACTTTCAAACTAATCTTCTATTCAAACCTTCTACGTGGGCTTCGCCATGAGCAAAGTCTCCTTTTATCAAATCCTTGTCCAACACAATGAAAGTTCTCTCTGTAATCATAAGATGGAGGATTGGTGAGATCGACAAACTCAAAATTGAAAGCCTTAAACCCTAAGTGACTAAAAATCCAGATCAAAGAAGATTGAGAGAAGTAAAGTGTAAACAGATGGGTATACTATTGGGATCTTGAGTCCATGAGATTTGCATCTCGTACTCCTGCTCCAGACTCAACGCCTCAGATCCAGTAGCTTGGAGAAGCGACGAGTCCTGCATCCAGTTGTGGTACCTTTCGACATGGTCCACCATGTACGGAACTAACACTACTTTCTTCCCTTCCAGACTCACATTCATCGCCATTGTTGCCACCATCTTCCACCTATTTCTCAGATAACGTTCAAAGTCTATAAAGTTGTTCAATTAATCTTCTTTGATTGAATAATATATTAACAAAATGACTCTGACTAACCCAACATTTCACGAAAATAATCAACTTGATCATAGATTAAAATCATGATTAGACTAATTTAATATTTTAGGTAAAATGTAAAAAATACCAGAATTTTTTAAATAACTATAATTTTGTCATATTAAATTATTTTACAACCAAAAATTCTGAAAATTATTATTTCAACTTAAATTCCCAAAATTAATTTTATCAACTTAAAATCCCTAAAATTATGATTTCTTCTTCGTTCTTCGTGGTTGCCGATTTTTGAATCTTCAACTGTCTTCGCCGTTTTCGCCGTCGTCATTCTCGTCTTAGTCTCCGTCTTCACCGTTACCTACTGTATGAGTTCGTCTTTGCCATCTTCATTTGCGTCTTCGTCTTCACCGTCTTCATTTGCGTTCCGTCTTCGCCATACGTTCTCGTCCGTTCTAGGATTTTGCGATATTTCGCCGTCTGTTTTTTTGGTCTTCGCCGTACGTTTCCTCTTTTTTGTCGTCTTCACTTTGACATCGGAAGTTAGCTGTTCTTCCCCGTTTTTTTGTTTCTTTATTACAGATTTATAAAATGCTGATTTATTTGCGGATTTATGAAATACATATTTATTTGCTACCACAAATTTTTGTTTTCAATTAGCTGATTTTGTAATAAGGGTTACTGATTTATTTTGAATTGCAGTTTTCATTATTATTGCAGAATTTAATTTGCATGCAGATTTGTTTATTTTCACATATTTCTTGGCATCTATTGTATAAATTTATGGTGTATATTTTGATATAGGGATGACAGAATTCAAGAGTTGCTGATTTATTTTGAATTGCAGTTTTCATTATTATTGCATATTTGTTTATTTTCGCATATTTTTTGGCATCTACTGTATAGATTTATGGTGTATATTTTGATAAAGGGATGACTGAATATCCACCTAAGCTCTTTTCTAATATTGACGAGGTTGGTGAGAGAAGCATCAACAACTTCTTATTTTTTAAAAGGCTTCGTCAGAACAAAAGCAAAATAAGGG
Organism: Iberis pinnata; assembly: GCA_900406425.1. NCBI lineage: Eukaryota > Viridiplantae > Streptophyta > Magnoliopsida > Brassicales > Brassicaceae > Iberis > Iberis pinnata. The sequence goes on along the minus strand of OVBE01007083.1, from coordinate 6,761 downwards.
TATGCTTGTGAAGCGTTAAAGAAAACATAATTTGGTGTTTTTCTAAAATTGACAGATATGAGCTATGTATTTTCATCTTCAACAATTCGATATTTTTTGTGTCATCAGTTATTTGTGAACAACACACATGAGTTATGGTCTACAATTAACAGTAGGCCAATAAGGTTTTCTCTCAACGAGTTTGCTGAGATAACGGGCTTACATTCTGAGCCATGTGACCCAGCAGACGTATGTGATAGTGATCATCATGCGTTTTGGGAAAAAATGGGGAAAACAGATGGAGAAGCTCCATCCCTTGACGAGTTAGATAGCATACTATCTCGTGTTAAACCTGACAAATGGGATCTTCGAGAAAGGATGATAATGTGTAGGTTATGCTACATACATCTTCATTTATGGCATTCATGCAGGTTCAAGGATTCTATTTACGCTTGCCAAGAGAGTCGTTGATCATGAAAATTTTGACAAGTATCCTTGGGACAAAGAAGCTTTCACCCATTTGGTTGATTCCATAAAGACTATCGACTTTGAGAACTCTTCTCAAATCGTTCAAAGTTTCATTCATGCATTTTACATATGGGTGTATGAGTCTGTTCTTGGTTTAGGGGTTTTGGTGGGGAATAGAAGATATGTTAGTGAAGAGCTCTCTCTTCTACAATTGCAGGGGTCTCGTAAACAGTTTAAGTTTGCTGACTTCATTGCTGACGAAATACATAATTACAACGAGGTATTTCCATTGAAGAATTTCTTTATATTACTTTTTTATTCAATATTGGAGTTTTATTTAATATTGCAATTTTATTTAATATTGCAATTTTATTTAATATTGTAGTTTTATTTAATTTGCAGTTTTATTTAATTTGGTGTTTGGTAGGTTCGGGTAAGACATATGATCCCAGTCTCCGTGGAGAAATTGTATCATATTTGGCATGACAATCATCTTCAAAAGGATCCTATGCTTGACAAGTTGATTGAAGATATCATGAATGATGTCTTGGTCCCAAACCAATGGCCTGTTGAGATTAATAAATCTCAAATTGTGTTGGCTGAGAAAGGAGAAAAAAAGAGAAAATTTAGGGAGAGCAACAAAACAAAAATCAGAGAAAGGTAAAGTAGAAGGTGAAGAAGGCGTTAGAGAAGAAGGTGAACAAGGTCCTTCCAAGGTTAGTGGTGACAAGACAGTGCTGGAGTTGGTGCAGTCGCTGACACATATGTTGTAAAGATGGAAGCAACTATGAACAACCAGTTCACACTTTTGACAAGATACGCATGCGTTTTCTTTGCGGTCTTTTTTATTTCTCGAAGCCTTCTACAATGCGGACTTCATTTTTCTCTTTTACGGCCTACCCGGTTGTGGCTGTACAGGTGGAGGCTTCACAGTTTTCAAAATATCTTCCGGTATTTGTTCTCCAAAATCTCTAGGCATAATGGATGATGCGTAAGAATTTACTAGGTAGTCTTTCAAGTAGTATGGGTCACAATAAGAAATACGAGATACATGTCGACTCTCTGCAGCTGCAATCGCATGTTCACATGGTACTCGCTCCAGATCAAACCTACGACATGAACACTTCTTATCTGTTAAGGTGACAATATGAATTGATGTAGGATATGTTACTTGAATTTGATTTGCATCAATTTCATGAATTGATAGAAACTTTGTGTATTCCACACGACGCTGCAAACATATACATGCTACTTAAAGTCCTCTGAAGTGTAAATGAAATTAAAAATTTTGGTCTGGCATAGGTGTTACCTCTAGCAATTTCTCAGCTCCACGAGTTAATTTTGTTTTCATTTTCATTGCATCTGCCCTCCTGGCCGCAAACCATCTCGTCATCATCGCTCGTATAACTTTCAGAAGCCGCACGATGGTTAAATTCCTTGCCGGCGAGAGTACTTTTTTCATTGTTTCAGACATGTTGGTTATTAACAGGTTATATCTGACCCCTGAGAAATGCACACGCGTCCATAATTTCACATCCGCTTTCTCAAGGTACTCGTGAAGTTCAGGGTTTAGCTCTTGAAACCTAGAATATGCACATGCGTATGCGGTTTTAAATTCCAGGAGTCTAAAGGCATACGCAGCCTGTTTAACCAAACGGAATTCTTTGATCCCCTATAGCGAAGTATTATGTTTTTGTGCAAATGGTAGGTGCATATACCACGACTTGATTTTGGGTAAAGTAAGCCAATTGCTCTCCCGATGGATCTGTGACGGTCAGATATTATTGCAAGGCTTTCGTCATCCGGAATAACACTACTTAATTGCCTAAAGAACCATTCCCACGATTCATCATTTTCAGTATCAACGATTCCAAATGCCAAGGGAAAGATTTGGGAATTCCTGTCTTGTGCTGTTGCGGTAAGTAGTGTTCCCTTATACTTTCCTTGCAAAAAAATCTCATCCACTAAGAATTCTTGAACTTTTCATCTTCATCTACGGAGTACATGGCGTGTGTCCCCGGTTTGGCTCTTTTAATCATGTATAATTACGCAGGTAAATCTGCGTAACTTTCCTCAGGAGTGTCACTCACCAAATCCCTCGCATGCCTTAGTGTTCTGTAAGCCTTTCAGTAGTCAACATAGAACATGAAAATAAATATAGAATGGAAATAAATCTACAACGTTAAATCGTTTATTCATAGCTTCGGTAACGTGTATAGGCAACACACTGGGCCCGACACCACCAACAAAGTCCTTGTACATAATTCTTAGTATCTTGGCACTTGCCTGTCTTGTTCTTGACGCTCTCACCGTCATCGAACATGTATGTTCTGAATTGTAAGTACACACATGAAATCTGGGTCAATCGTCAATTGGCGTTGCTCGGAGCTTCCATGAACAACCGCTTACCCAACGTTTGACTACTAACAAGTATGGTGTAGATTTGTAAACATTGTAATCAAACCTCTCTATCACAGTCAGCATTTTCAACTTCTCCTCCAATTGGTCTCTTGTCTCAAAACTATCACCAACTCATATTTTGAAAGAACCAATATGGAAAATTCGTAAGTGGTTGTGACGATTACCGTCACTGATGTGTACAGTTGACTCACACATCTTTTTTTTTTTCTCTGTCTCCTCAATGTCCTCAACATCAACTCCATACTTCTGTGAAATTCTCATCACCGGAGTCTATTCCGTCATAATCATCACAACAATCAAATATGTTCTCATCATCTTCCTCTGCATTGTCTTCTTCTGAATCTTCTTCAACATCTTCCTCCATCGTAGAATTTCTTATCTGCGTTTCCTTCCTTGCAGGACTTCTCATTTGCGGGAGCTCTGTAGGTCCATCCTTTGAGGTAGGTGAAGCCTTTCGTTTAATCTCAACACAGATCCAAACGGGGACATTGTTCGACTGACATAGGAATGTTCTCAAATGTCTGGTATTCGTTACATAAACAGGAGGTTGATCCGGAGGTAAGCAATTCAAAGCCTTCTTAGGTAACATGTACCTCAAATTGACCTCGCACAGGCTTCTCTCAACTTCGTAGTCTTCAAGTACCATTTCCATCAATTTCTCGAAAGTTATCTTATCTTCTGTTAACATCGACCTAGAACCTCGATCGCTGTCGACGAGAAAGAACTTCCTCCCATTACCAAGTTTCCACTTCCCACAAACAAGAATTAATTGAACTTGCTTCATTTCGTCAATTGAATTAACGATTCAGAATTGAGAAGTTGAATTAATTGAGATTGAAGATCGATAATGGTTGAGGGAACTGAAGATGTCGATGGTGGTTGAGGGAATTGAATATCGCACCGAAGGAGATGTACGGCCAATTAGACCTACCTAGGGGAGTGTGTAAACAGCAAAAACGACGTCATTTCGTGGACGTTGATAACGCAATTGCAGTTTTTTAAAAATCTACAACGTTCGAAATTGTTGACAAAAAATAGGCTCTGCTTGAAAATAAATATGCAAGTATGAAAATAAATCTGCAACGATGAACTTAGATTTGCACTGATGAAAAAAATTTGCAATGTTAAAATGTGTTATCTTGTCAAAGTAAGTTTGGGTTCTGCTTTTGTCAGATTAGGTGTTTGACGAAATAGTACCTATCGCGTTCTTCAAGGTAGGTTCTGCCGAAATCATTCAATTTTTGACTAGTTCCTATGTTAATTTAATTTCCAAAACTAAATTTATGGATATAAATTTTCTTTTATGTACAATCTAAGTTCGGCATCCAAACCCTCATAGCCTCTCAAAAATAGATCTACAACCATGCTTGCAGCAAGTCCGTGGTGGCATAACGAGAGGAAAGTCAAGGTCACACTCCTCGACCAGGAAGAAGTGGAACGCAATTACTTAGTGCATGTTCATACACGCCTGAAGAAACTAATGCTTCTGTATTGCGAAAGAAAAGACCTTGAATATCACACGGTTTGTTTTATCTATGAAGGCCACCGCGTGGGACCAAACCAAACACCGATTTCAGTATTTTTGTACTGCAAATATCTTTTCCGAATTGGTGATTTAGTTCTATATTGTGCTGCTATGCAGCTTTATTTATAATTAATTGCAGAGTAATTTATAGGTTTGAAATTAATGTTTGTGTTGCAGATTTATTTGTAGACCAATAACCGATTTATTAACTGATACACAATTTTTTTTCAGTTGGGTTTCGGGGATGAAGCAACAATTAACGTGTTCATGGAGATGATCGGTGGCGCTAGCAGTTTTGCTGTCTAAGTCTCTTATTCCCTATGTTGTGTGTTGTACATTTTGTCTTTGTTTAATGTTTTTCCTTGTTTCTTTTCGAATCCAGACTTATTTGCTTTTACGTTGAAGGTTACCTTTCCTGATTAAGTTTTGGTTATGCATAGCACTTTTTATTGCTGATTTAGTCGTCCATTGCATATGTAAACAATCATTATGAATACGCACCTCGTTGCCGAGTTATTTTTGAAGACATCCATTTTTAAAAACCTGAAACGCAAATTGTTACTCGTTGCCGAGTTATTTTTGCATTGCAGATTTACAACATAACAATCTGCAATGTTAGAAATAATCTGAATTTCTAAATAAACCACGAGTAATTGTCAAAAAACTTAAAATGTAATTTAAATTCAAACCAGGTTCAAAAAGTAAATTTAAAAAAAAAACAAACAACATGAAGAAGGTTCTTATCCCCTAGACGGTGATCTGAACCCTTTCAGATTACACCCCATTTTATCCAATTCCACATGCGGGATTTTAATCTGCGCCCATTCTTCATACGCCTGCTCCTCCCTTGTCATCAGCCTGTTCCATTCTGCCTGCATGTCAAAACCCACAGCCGAGATCTGCTTCTGTAAAAAACAGTTTGGCATTTTTCCTTTCATACTTCACCCTTGCATCCAAAGCTTTCTCCTTCGCCTTGATTTGCTCCTCCAGCATAGCCATTATGTCCTTATAATGCTTGTGTAGCTTAAGCAATTCGTGACCGTGATAGATTTCCTTCGCCTCCTCCCACGCATGATCATTAACTTCGTTGTGTTGCCCAATGTATTCCATTGTTGCCTACAACAAACCAAAAACGTTACTTTACTAGATTGTACTCATAAATAAACTCAGAAATATATGAAGCAGAGAACAATATGTCTTTTCCTCGGACGCTCGTGACCATCGTCGTTCTACACCATGATTTTCTTACCCTTGTCCATTATTCTATCCAACCTTTTTTCAACAGAAGAGATTGTTGTGTAGACACTTATCTGAGACAATATTAATAGAAAGAAACTCAAAGGTTGTCAACAAACAAGTGCGATTGTTGAAGTCGTTTCGTGTTCTGTGACTTTAATTATGGTCATTTACGTTTATGAAGTCGAAGGGTCTTTTTGGTTAGACGTTGTAAATTGTGCGATTTGTTTAAATGTGTTGGAGATTTTATTGTGTAATGCAGTTTTGTTAACAATAATGCAATACAAATTAAGTCTGCAACACCAGTAAAATTCCATTTACTCGTTGCAGATTTTATTTTGTAATGGAGTTTTGTTAACAATACTACAATACAAATTAAGTCTACAACACAATTAAAATTCCATTAACTCGTTGCATATTTTATTTTGTATTGCAGTTTTGTTAATAAAACTACAATACCAAAAAAATCTGCAACACATTTAAACTTTTTAGTAACTCGTTAAAACGACGACGTCTTCCTCATCTCCTGTTGTAAAGAGTCGATTTAGATAAAACATCAATTAGGGTTTGTCTTCCATTTTGGGTATCACACTTTTAGGATTTTCTCTGTAACTCATAGGAGTCAATTTTGATAATTTCTGTATCGCTTTCTGACATGGGAACATATAGCTACAGCCCGATCGATGAACAAGTAGCGCCTGGTTTCAGTGGAAACTCAGATCAGGAAGAGGTGAATAGCCCTACTACACCGAATATGGGGCGCCTGGTCCGTACACCGAATATGGGGCGCCTGGTTATCCATAACAATTTGTAACTTAAGAACATGAAATCTGTAAGTTTCCTTTCTGCGTTTTTGAAATTGTTGAAGGTGGTTGAAGAAATTGAAGATGTCGACGATGGAGAAGTACAGCCAAGGTAAATCTACCCAAGGGGTACTGTTAACAAAAAAAACGACGGTGTATCATGAAAGTAACAGTGAAGCCGAGGATTTTAATAAATCTGCAATGTTGAAAACAATTCGGCAATGGTTGAAAATCTGCAACACTTAATACATATCGGCAACAAAACACAAATCTGCAATGCTTAAAATAAATCTGCAACGTTTTCAAAGAAATCAGCAACGATATCAACG
>OVBE01007082.1:6068-18935 GCA_900406425.1 Iberis pinnata | reverse complement strand
TATTTCATGAGCCACTAGTACATTATCCGTAATCATTCGATTAGGAACAAAAGCAGCTTGTTCCTCCGCAATCAAGGATGGAAGATGGCTTTTCAAACGGTTGACCAAAATCTTTGATATGATTTTGTAGCTTACGTTGCAGAGGGCTATAGGTCGAAAATCCTGCATTTGCTCTGGTTTATCCTTTTTAGGGATTAAACAGATGTTGGTGTGGTTAAGATTAGGGTCTAGCTTCTCATTATCGAAGAAGTCATGAACTTCCGCATAAACATTGTGCTTTAATAAGTTCCATGTCGATGATAAAAGTTGGCTGGAAACCTGTCAGGACCTGGTGCTTTCGTTGCCCCAATGCTTAGTATAGCTTCGTCTATTTCCGTATGACTAATCCTTCGTGTGAAATCAGCATTCATTGTTTCAGTTACCTTTGACGGAAAATTTTGAAATATTTCACTAAAACTGGATGGATCACTTCGACTTGTGAACAAATCAGTGAAGTATGACGTAGCAATGTTGGTGATTTGTAGTAGCTCCGTTTGTCTTTCCCCATTGATATCTTTAAGAGCATATATTTTGTTCATAGCTTTACGTTGTTGGGTGCTATGGAAAAAGAACTTTGTGTTTCGATCTCCATTCGCAAGCCAATTATTACGCGACTTTATTCGCCAAAATTCTTCCTCTCGTATATATGCTAGGTTGAGTTTTTTTCGATACTCATGAATAGTTGAAGTGCATGAACCCGTCTTCAAAGCTTCCGACAACCTACTTTTAAAGAATTTTATTTCGTCTCTTGAATTAAGTCGATGTCGTTTTGTCCATTGTGATAAAGAACTTCGGCAATAGCTTAATTGTTGATGTAGAGAAATGGTTGAACTCAGGTTGTGCTTTAATCCGTTCGAAATAGCATCTTTAAAGCCTTCATATGAGTGATATCTATCATCATATTAGAACTTTTGTTGTTGGGTAGGGGTATCAAAGAGAATCCTGGTGATTACTGGACGATGATCGGATACACCGACTTCTAAAAATTCTGAAAAAGATGCCGGGAATAGATTGATCCATCGGCTGTTTACCAGACTTCTGTCTAAACAGCATTGTATGTCCGATTTATACCGTTTCCCGAACCAGGAAAATCGATCACCAATATGGGGTAAATCACTAAAGTCACACGTTTGGAGCATATGACGAAATGCTTGGAAAGATCGTTCAGATCGAACCCGTCCTCCTATTTTTTCAGAGTTATCTTTCAGTTCATTTAAATCTCCAATGCACATCCATGGGTCATTACGGTTATGGGCAATATCTTCTAGTTTATTCCAAATGTTTTGTCTAAAAGCTTGTTGTGGATGACCATATACACATGACAAATAAAAGTCAAAGCCATTCATATTAACAAGAAGATCAATTACATTGGAGCATAAACTTAAAACTGAAACTGAAATAGAAGATTTCCACATAATTACTAAACCACCACTTGTTCCTAAAGGAGTTACAATTTTAGAGAAATTGAACCCTAGCTTAGTTACTACTTGACTAACGTAATCATCTTGCTTTTTTGTCTCCATGAGGAAAATGAAATCTGGAGCAAACCGAGTTGTGAGCTCCTCTAGATGTCGAACTACCAGGTCATTTCCCAAACCTCGGCAGTTTGTAACTATTTGTATTGTATAATATTGGTTTGTTTTGAACATAGTTTCAATACTGAATTCAAATTTTTCTTTAGGAAATATTATTTTAAAGAAATTCTTTAAAATATTGTTTTTCCAATGTTAATTTCAAAAATATTACACAATTGCGAATAATTATTATTTTGAAAATCCTAAGTACGTGCATTTAGGGATGTCAAAATAAATGTAAATGTTAATGGGGCTTCTAGCTCTTGTGGTAAAGGGTTCACAGCTGTGAGTTCCGCCACCTGGGTTCGAATCTCGACCACCGTCAATTAACATGAGGTGAATTTCGGCAGTCCTCCTAGATACCCTTGGCGAACTGCGGACGCTTTGTGCCTAGTCGGAATCTTTCGGGGCTCCGGATACCAGGGTCATCAAAAAAAAAAGGGTAAATGTTTTTGGGTCAACCCAACCCAAACCAACCTATATATCCAAATGAGTTTAAGTTTTGGGTTTTAATGGTTTTATGGGTCTAATGGGTTTATTGGGTCGGGTTAAAATGAATTAATGAGTTATTTATAATCAAAGTAACATTATTTATTTATTTTTAAAAATTCAGTTTATTAAAAAGAAAATAAATTAATAAAGTTTCTTTTGCCAAAGAAAAAAACATTACGCGAAAAAATTTCGGCCAAAAATTTTCCCATAAAAATTCCAGTCACAAGTTTTCTCGTCAAAAGTTTTTTCGCCAAAAATTCTCCCGTCAAAATTTTTCTGAGAAAAACTTTTTCGCCAAAATTTTCTCGTCAAAATTTTTGTGTCAAAATTTTTCCATCTGAATTTTCCTGCGAAAGATTTCCTGTCAAAACATTTCCATTAAAAATTTCTCTCAAAAAATTTCATGTGATGATTTAAATGAAATTTGTGATGAGTGTTGATGATGTAATTATGATGTCATAATTAACAATTATAATAATTATTTAAATAATTATCAAATTATAATGGATAACTCATTAAGACTCATTAACCCACTAATTTAAATGGGTAATGGGTTAATCCAACCCATTTGATTAATGGATTGAGTTGACTCATAACCCATTTAACCAATAGTTTAATTGAATTTGAGTTGGTTTAGGTTGGTTTACCCATTTTGACACTCCTACCGGTGTGTTATTGGTTATAAAATTTTAATGAATTTTAAAATTCATGCAAAATAGTTTTAAAACCTAAACACCTAAGGTAAATCATAAATTCTAATTAGTACTTGTAATTCATATATTTAAAATTAAACTCTTTATACTCAATTGCTGAGCACCTGTATTCTAGTGGCACAAATCCTCACTATAATTCTACCACCTTCCGTGTTCATGCCTCATCTTGCACTTTGTTGTAATTTCATTTCGTTGTAATGTTGTAAAAAAAAATCCTATTAATACTCAATTGTGTTATATTCTAAACATATACATTTAAATTATATTTTTGAAATTGTGTTTAGAGCATTATCCATTTTTTGTCGTCTTTATTATTAATGAAACTAAACGGAAAGGTTACAATACAGAAACATCAAACATACTAAATCCGCAAGTTTTGACTAAAAAACTCAAAATTTTAAAAAACTAAGCCCGCAAATTTTGACTAAGAAAATTTAAAATTTCAGAAAACTAAGCCTGAAACATCGGGAAACAAACCCCTATCAAAACCGGGAGCCAAAGCCGACGAATTCAGCTCCACTCAAACTGAAAGATACAGGAGCACGACGAAACAGACACCACGCCCAAGAAACTTCCTCTTGCAGAGCCGACCAACCTCAGACGACGTCGACTGACGATCGAAATCTGCAGAGGAACATGAGCTAACCAAGAGAAGAGTCTAGACGCTAATAAATGAAACAAGAAACAAACCAACCTGAAAGCTCAAGAATCCACAAAACAAAGCCAAGCATCAGCTCTGAATACTTTTACCCAAAATGAGTAAAAGGCAATATAACCGACCAGATCCACACTACTAAAACCTTTGCCTCATAGAACTAGCCCAACTAAGCAGAACTCGAGAACTTAAACACAGGGACTGGGAACACTTATAAATACCACCATCGAGGACCAGGTTAGACAACTCTGAGGCTCACCGATAAACCGAACCACCACTAGTCGGTAACCAAGAACCAACCATGGCCTCCAACACCAACCGAAACCATATTCGAAGGAGAAAAGAGCTAGAAGGAGAGACAAAAACTAACCTATCCAGAACAAAGCAAAAGTGCTGGGAGAAACCATTAACCGTCGACCTAAGGATCCAGCACTTCTCTAACAGCCAACAACGCCGAGCCTAACAAAAATCAGAGGGAAACCTCCACAACATTGGATCTTAACCTGAAGCTTCACCGAATATAATTGCAGCCACCGACGCAGACATAAACAAACAAACAAAATGATAAAGGAGACAAGGGGGCGACGACAAAGGCAAGGGCTTGATGCCGCCGCCAAGGAAAAACGAGAATTAGAATTTCTTTTTTGAATTTCAGAAGCGAAAGCAAAACAGGAGAGAGAAAGCGACTTCTAGAATACAACGTGCATGTTCGTTTGGTTGTCGCTAGCGACCAGCGACATATTGTTGTTCGTTTACCTGTCGCTGGTCGTACCGACTCTTTTCAGCGACAACAACCGCAATTTACAGTCGCTGATTTTTTCAGCGACTAATCGTTGCGACCAGTCGTTGCGACACCTAAACGAACAGCGACCGGTCGCATCGACATATTATAAAATAAATAAATATTAATTTAAATTAAATATAACTTGGAAAATTTTAAATAATTTTATAAAAATTATAATAAATTCATACAACTAATATTAATCTATAAAAATAAAATAAATTAAAAAAATAAAATAGAGTCCAAAAATATTTTAAAAACTAAAATAAATTCATTTAAAAAATATATTTTCAAAAATTTAAAATAAAGTAACAAAAACTAAAAATAATTGAAATAATTTATAAGTATTTAAATAAAATATAAAATAGTCAAAATTTGATTATACTAAATTAAGCTAAAATATAATAAAAATATAATTAATAAAATAAAATAGATCGCAAATACTGCAAAACGAACAACAGAACGAATCATTGGTCGAATATATTTCTTTTTTTTCCAAACGAACATTAACCAATATATCAACCATAAACTAGAAGGGAAAAAAATAAATAGAGTTGATATGTCTAATCCAAACTTACATCATGTTTGGAGGGAAAGAGATGAAATGTGACACGTGGAGTAAGTATATTGGTGGGATATGGATAGAATCATATCCAAGTTAGGGTGGCTTGTGTTGGTCTCACCATTAATTTAGCCAACGGGATCAAAAACAAATTGTAAACACAACAAAAAAAAAAAAAAATCGAAGAGAGTTTTGTAGTTGTGGGAATGGCTAGATTCACTGCCTCCGCTTCCACTATCTCCGTCGCTCGTCCTTCTCTCCTCCTTAAATCCACCGTCTCCATCTCAGCTCCTGTTCTTGGTAAAACCCTTTTTATCTTCTCACATTGTTTATCAAATCTTATTCTCGTTATGTAGAAAGTGAAGATCTTTAAAAGCTTAGTTTTTAGTTTAAGCTGAATCAACATGAGTTCAAGTAACAGTTTTTGATCTAAAGGTTTGATTTTGGTCATACCCAATTCAAGGATTAGATAATAGGGTTTGTAATTTTACTGATTTAGTGTTGTATGAACTCTGTAATCAGAGCCGGTCCTGAGCCTAAGTATGCGCTTGCGACCCTTTTTCAATTTAAAATTTTTAGTAAAAAAACGGCCAAATTTTTGAAAATTTAAACAATTTTAGCCTATTTTTCCATTGTAGATTGCGGCATTTAGAAAATTTTAAAATCGGACCGGCCCTGTCTGCAATTACCGATTTTGAAGTTATTTGTTTAAAGTTGTGAACTTTGAATGTAAAAATTTCTTAGGTTTGCCTCCAATGAGTAAGAGAAAGGGAGGAGTGAGATGTTCAATGGAGACAAAGCAAGGAAATGGCTTAGCTGTGGCTGGCGTTTCGTCGGCGGTAACGGCAGCTTTAACGGCGGTGATGAGTAATCCAGCAATGGCTTTAGTGGATGAGAGGATGTCAACTGAAGGAACAGGATTACCATTTGGATTAAGCAATAATCTTTTGGGTTGGATTCTTTTTGGGATGTTTGGTTTGATCTGGACATTCTACTTTGTCTACACTTCTTCTCTTGAAGAGGATGAAGAATCTGGTCTTTCACTTTAATACAAAATTGAACTATATGTGTCGTTTTAGATTCATCATTGTTAAGATCTCTCGTTGTTTATGGTTCCATTTGAAGACATAAATCGACAATGTTTTGTTGATTTCTTGTAATTTCTAAGTATTCAAAATCTACTTTCTTTTGTACATATTAGGGCTGAGAATATAAACCGAACCGAATTTTCCGAAACGAACTGAACCGAGATTTTCGAACCGAACCGAATCGAATTACGTTTCGATAACCGATCGGCACATAAAGATTTCAATTTCGATAACCGAACCGATAACCGATCGGTTTATTATTTTATTTTATTTTGAAAAAAAAACAAAAATAACTGAAAAAACCCGAAAATAACCAAAAAACCGAATCGAAAATAACCGAATAATAACCAAGACTTAACCGAAAATTAACTGAATAAATCGAACTTCAAAAACAAAAACCGAACAAAAAAACCGATTTCCAAACCGAACCGAACCGAAATATTATTCGGTTCGGCACACAAATCCAAAAACCGAAAAATCCGACCCAAACCAAACAGATTGAACCGAATTCCCAGCCCTAGTACATATTGTCTAAATGTCTCACTTTCACGTATACTGCAGATTGACCTTATTCAATCCACTCAATATTCAAAATGTAACCGGCTTTGACAGAGATGCTCAATCAGATATAATGCTTCACATCACGAGTTAAAATAGGGTCTAACAATATTGTATATCCTCATAGTGTACCATATTGTATATTGAAGTAAATTGATGTCCTTGACATAAGAAAAATATAGTTAATCTTTTAAATTTTATCTATAGGAACGATATTTGATCACATGGCCTGTCATAAGCAGTGGCGAATATATAATTTTCCGAGGGCATATAAATAGAAAGAAAAAATAGTATATAATTATAGAAATAATACATTCATAAATAAATTTTATGTGGACTCGTAAGTTGAAAATTTTTTTTATCGACATTTTATGTGTTACATCTTCAATTATTTTTCAATATAACGAACAAGACAATTACTGAAAAACTGATAATCGATGCAATTACGTAGTACGGTTCTCATAATCTTCAGAGGCGACTTATATAGGGGGCGGAGAGTGCGACCGCCCCGGGTCCCGATCCGTGTTTTATTGATTTAAGGATCCATTTTTATATTTTTTTGAAAATTTAGATATATAATTTTTCATAAATACATATATTTTAAAGTTTTGGAATAAATTTTACCATCGAAATCTAATACATAAATTTTTAATAGTGTTATTAAATTTTCTTTTACAAAAATTAAAAATAAAAGGCCCAAACATTATGTTTAGCCCCGGGGCCCATGAAAATTTTGAGCCGGTCCTGACAATCTTCATTCTTGAAAAACACTTTTTAACGGTAGCAGTCACAACATGCAAAGTTAAAGTCAACTTCAAAAGCCTATAAACCAAAAGATGAGAAAGATGCTTCTTGGTTTCAACCATCACTCATGCTAGATCTCCAAGATGTTTTAGATTAGCAAATATTTCATATTATCGACATATATGTCAAGTTGCTACTGAAGAGATATGCACTCCACACAAGTAAAATTCTCAGGGTAAAATTTAGCCAGTCTCACTAATTTTTCTTTGTCGAACTCACAAAATAAATTAGTAGGACTTAAAGCTAATGTGACGGTCGTTAAACTCCTGAAGTTGCATAGCCAATACCGTATAAAAGCAATTGACTTGGTAATGATGCAGATTGCTTTATGTAAGTTTGTTTATGGGGCTTCCTTGGATCAATGAAATTATCTTCCATGTTGAGAATTTTAGTCTTGTGCTTCGCACAAAAGTGTAAGACATTTTTTAACAAGTATCCCATCCATCATCTCTTAACTTATGCGGATGTCCTTTTAGTGGATTTCACAAATGAGATAGCATTTATGATGTCTTAATCCTTTCTTTGTAATGCCTTTGGTAAATTCTTTGTGAGTCCTAAAATAAGTACCATCAAGTGTAGTTAGAATACAAGATCAAAAGTATGAATGTATTTGAGAAGATCATTTGCTTGACTTCTTTAGAAATTGTCTACACTTTTATTTTGGACATACTCAAGTACCTTAATCACATAAGAAAACAACTCAATCAGTTGCAACAACATTTTATAATGAGAACTCCAACGTGTATTTTCTGGTCCTTGAAGTGAAGACTCTTGGTGTAGCCCTATTCTAGTCTTAATTTCACCACTCGCTATTCCTTTTTCAATTTCTTCTCGTTGACTTTCTTGCATCATATTATTTCTCTTGAAAGAAGCTCTAGCCACATTTACTAACACAACAATCTTATCGAAGAAATCTCCAACCTCAAAATGTTTCTTTGCAACCCCAACAAAAACCAACTGAAGTTGATGATAAAAACAATGGACGTAATATGCAGAGCTATTTTCCCTTAAAATCAGTGTTTTTAACCCATTGAGTTCACTCCTCATATTTCCTACTCCATCATAGCCTTGTCCTCTCAGCTTTTTCAGACTCAATCTATATTTAGAAAACAATAAATCAGTGCTAAATTTAGAGTTAAGGAATATGTCTCCTTCACATGGATAAGACCAACAGATCTTTTTTTTACTATATCGTGTTTATCAACAAAACTAAAAACTATAGCCATTTGCTCTTTATTAGAAACGTCAGCAGATTCGTCCACCAATAAAGCAAACACATCATGATCAATTTCTTGAATGATGAAGTTAATTACTTCTTCTGAAAAGCAACGAACAATGTCTTTTTGGATTAGCGGAGATACCATTTGGTTACTAATTGGAGCATTCTTCAACACAACTTTATTTATAACTTCGTTTTGTTCAGCAATATACTTCACCAACTTCAAAAAAAATTCTTTGTTAGTTGAATCATTAGTCTCATCATGACCGCAAAATAGCAATCCTTGCCTTAATAAGTATCTAAAAGCATTGATTGAAGCATTTAATTGAACATGATACTCATCTTTCATGACGTTAGCCTGTTTCTGCAAAACATGTTTAATGAACTGATCTTATCTCATCAAATCTTCACACTTCTTCTTAGCTATGTTATGGAAGTTATTTATTGCTAAACCTACATGACCAGAAAATCTCTCAAACGTATTCCAACAATCAAATCCCTCATTCACAAATGCATTATTGCCACATTTCTTTTCGTTGTTATCTTTGAATAAATAACAACACAAACAATATGCTTTTCCTTTTGTTCACACTATATTCCAACCAATCACGATGCTTATCAAACCAACAAGGATTAAATCTCCTTAATGTATTCCCTATAAGACGATGTTTAAAGCTATGACTACAAGGTTGACAAGGTCTTTTAATCAAATACTTTCGTCTTACCTCATCTCTTTGAATGGGTTGGTATACATATATTCGTTTTCTCTCACCGAAATCATATGAAAGATCATCTAAATTAATACAATCTGTTGATGGAGATTTTCTTTTCAAAAATCGATCCATAAATTATATGGTAAAAAAATCATTAAAACTAAGGTAAACAAAAAAATTGGATTCATGAATCCAATCATGAAACACAAAAATCTACGACACAAGGCAACAACATAATAAACATCAAAAGTGACAAAAGTCAATCAAGAATTATGTATGATTCACGACTGGATTATGGCCGATGAATCATACAACTCGACAATTAAAACACATCAAAACACATTTGCTAATTTTTTGATGATTAATTACTTGAAAAAAATTAATATGTCTACAATATAACTTCAAAATATCTCATAAAAGAATCAAAAGCTGCTAAATTTTAATCCATAATTCAAGTATTCGGGTTACATAGTTTCAATATCTTAAGAAACTAAAAGATAATAGAATCATAATCTCAATTTCATAAAAAAACTAACCTTAATGACTTAATCTCGTAACAAGAAAATTTGAAGGTGTTGAACTTTTTTTTTAACGCCAAAGTAGAACTTTTTTTGTTTACGGCAAAGTAGAAAGAAGAACTTCTGTAGAATTTTGTTCAAAAAAATTATTTAGTACTCCCTCTGTTTTTTTTTTATAGAATACTTTCTAGATTTTTTTTTTGTTCGAATTAAAAGATGTTTTAGAATTTCAATGCACATTTGTTATTAAATGAATAAATGTTGACTGAAAACAATAAATTTATTGAATTTTTATTGGTTTAAATTTATGAGAAATTGGTTTGAGAGAGAAATGTTACAACTAAAGTGACAAATTAATTATTTTTTTAATATATGTAAAAACTCCAAAACATCTTATATATAAAAACATAGGGAGTAGTTAACTTACCTTATTCTAATTAGATTTAACAATGAAGCCCAATTTTATTATAACACAAACTAAACATAAATATAAGTTTATATATATTTTTAATGGGATCAAAGAAATTCTTTTTTCACACCGGAGTCAAAATACTAATGTACATAGAATTTTCCAAAAAAAAAAAAAAAATTAATAATTAATTGGGGTTAGCTGACTCCACCCCTAACAACCTACATCCGCCCCTGGGCCTAAGAATAATCAAATGAAACACTGGCCTATAACCCCTTTATTTTAAAAGTCTGTCTCTATATTTTATAGGTATGAAAATTTAAAATTATATATATATGTGTGTGTTTAAAAGATACTGATGGCCAAACCTAAAATAAGCAATTTATGAAGTTTCTCTTGAGCACCGTTTCTTGAAGTTACGTTAATCTTGCCTTGCCTCGGCGGCGGCGGCGGGTCCTCGCCGGCGTCACCTCCCTCTCGCCTCTAATGCCGTCTCTTTGTGTGTTTGTTGTCGTTTTGTGGCTAGCGGAAGTCTTAGGAAAGCTTCAGTCTTTGTTCCAGTGGAGTGGTGTTCGCGGCTAGCTTTCTTCGGGATTGGAGATGTCGTTTTTTGAGAGGCCGCCGGACCCTTAGGGTCTACGGTTTTAATGGCTCTCTATTCGGCTCTCTTCTCGGCCCAACTTATTTAGTTGCAATCTCTCTTTCTAGCTTCCCTCTTCTCCGTGTTTCGTTTCCTTCTATGGTCGGATTTCATGGCGGGTCTTGGATGAGTGGTTGGTGGAGGCTCGTTTTGGTGGAGAGCTTCGGGGTCACTTCTCCTGGTCCTCAACTGCAGATTTGGTAAGTTTTTTTCGTCTTCGTCATTAGGGTTCCGAGATGGGCTTGGTTGAGGTAGATTTGGTCCGGCGAGGTGGTTAGTAGCTTGGTCTTGGTCGGGAGCGCTTCCTTCTCTCGTTTTTGGTGCTTGATTAGAATCTATATCTTGGTTAGATTCATCGGCCTTTTCAAGTCTTTAGTCTGGTTTGCCAACTCTCTTTGGTTGGCGTCTTGGTCAGCTCATGTGCCTATGCAGTTTTTGATCGCCAGTCGGCGTCGTATGAGGTTGGCTGATTATGCTTAAGGTTTTTTAATCTTTCTCTCTACAATTAGGTGTGATCAATTCATTCTATTTGGCGAGGCTTTTTTTGGTGTTTAACCGGTCTACTCTGCATGAGTTACGACTTTGCTGCTCCTGGACTTTCATTGGTGTTCTTATTGTCGTGGAGGTTCTCTTTGTCCGATTTATTGGTCTGTGGTTCTTATCTTGAGACGTAGTTATTGGAATTTTATGAGGATTTATGAACATGGTGTGTTTGTTATACACATGGTCCTGGAGCTCTCAGTTTGCATGGAGTAGGTTCGTCTACTAAAGTGCCTAGAGTGGTTTATCGTCTTGCTCGTTTCCGAGAGTCGCTTTCTCTTCAAGTTAGTTCTATTTCTTTGCCTGGCCGTTTGTTTTCTTGTTTTGTTGTGTTGTTTTTTTTGTTTCCCGATTGTTTTCGGGCTTTGACTCTCGGGGTTTAGAGCTTAGTTTCCTAAAAACTCGAGTTTTGAAAGTCGAATTATGCGGGCTAACAATGTTTGGTGTCTCTGTTTTGTAATCGTTCCGTTTAGTTTTTATCATTAATAAAGACGACAAAAAAAAAATATATTGATGGTCAAATAAAAAAAAGATGAAATATTTTCCTCAATTTTTTATTTTGTTCAAATCTTCACCTCTAAAATTTTAGGGCCGGTCTTGTTTGACAGTTTGAGCAGAAGTCTTGTTTCACAGTCTGAGCAGAACATAACTAAAATGCATACTACGCTCGTCTTTTGTTGTGTGTTGTCTATATATGCAAGTACTTCTTATGTATTCAAAACTACAATGAGGTTAATTGAGTAGATTTTGACAATATATAGCAAAATGGTAACATTTATCTAAAGCATGCAAGTGAAGTGATTCATTATAAACATTTTTTATTTAGAAACATGGATGTGACATTTACAAAGTGTATAGAACAAAAATTTGTGATTTAGGAAGGGAGAATACGAAGCTGAGAGAGATGATGATGAATATCAGGAGAATGATGATCCTCAGAACGTAGTCTCTCAGCTTGAACCCAACGTCCTTCACTGTTCCTAACCATTCCTTTATTAGCATCTTGTCTCCAAAACGGTGGAACCATAAAATGATCTTTAAGAAAATCAGATGCTTTGTTTACTAACGCTGGATCTCTCATGCTTGATAGTACAAATCTTTCTCCTTTCCCATGATACCTATTTTGTTTATTATAACAAAAATTCACAATTTTAGACCATGAACATCGTTGGTTTTTAAAGAGGTTTTAAAAGGTGGATCCCACACGAAAATTAAAAATCCACCTCTTATCTCTTGTTTCGGATCCGTTTTTAACATTATTCATGGGTTCCACTGACACGTGGCGGCCCACAAATGGTCCAGTTCTTATTTTTTTATTTTTTTAAAATTAGAAACCCTATTCATGCTCNAGTTGTTTTAGAGGATTATTGGTAGAACCTAGTGGTAGATCTTTAAAATAAAATAATATTATTTTGTAATTATAATTTTTAAAATAAAATACATTTTTTTAATTTTTTAAACATGTAACAAAATCATATTAACAAAATAATGACAAATTACATAATTTTTTAAACAAACATGACATAAAATGCATATTTGAAATAGAATTACAAATGGAAAAT
>OVBE01007081.1:0-18937 GCA_900406425.1 Iberis pinnata | reverse complement strand
GCTACTATCAACATCAATATCAGATCCAGAATCATATTCGTCCATGCCATTGTCTAAATCAGAATCATAAACAACGACATAATGGTTTCGAACAGGTGGAATCATAGCCTATGATATTATTTGCATGATAATGTCAAGGATTTGCATTGGCTACTCATGCTCTTGAAATGGACTATCCATTCTGTTCTCTATCATCAAATCATGAGGGGTGAAAATCTATTGTTATTGATGAAACAAGTTGACAAAATGATCTTGCATATCTTATTTCATGAATGGACAATTTTGCCCTTTCTGTTAAAAAAAATACCCAATCAAATTCTTCTTTTCTTCATCATCTCCATGTCTTCTTCATTCTTCTTATTCTTCTTAAATTTTCTGATTTTCTTAATGTTTATAAAATATGGTAATCTATATATCAAATCGAAGCTCTTTCAATAAAGATTCTAAATATTCTCTTGGGTTTTAGAAATTCTTGCGCATGTGCCCGAAAAACCAATTTAAAATTCTAGGTCCGAAAATGAATTTGTTCATAATGGGAAAATAACTATTGGGCTTTGTTGATGTTGGTTTCTTGAGCTTAAATATGGTGCGAATATTCAAAATTCACTCTAGAACTCCATTAATTTAACATTAAATTTTGAGAATCAAAACTTTATGATAAAATTCTGATTTAGTTAGTTGAAATTAAGAGGTGAAATTAATATTATTAGATTGAAAATTTCAAGTGATTTCTATACATATATAGATTGATACATGTAGTTCTTGAAATCAAAATTCATCACTGATAAT
Organism: Iberis pinnata; assembly: GCA_900406425.1. NCBI lineage: Eukaryota > Viridiplantae > Streptophyta > Magnoliopsida > Brassicales > Brassicaceae > Iberis > Iberis pinnata. The sequence continues at coordinate 18,148 of OVBE01007081.1, read as the reverse complement.
CTTCAAACTATTTCCTGTCGGGCATAACTAGGATAAGTGGGATAACTGAGACAACTAGGATAACTGAAATAATTGGTACAACTAGGTGAACTAACTTAAGTGAGACAAATAGTATGATGCAATTGAATTTTTTTTTATGATATCAAAAGTTTTTGTATTTTACCACAAAACTTTCTAACAAAAGAAATATATAAGACAAGAGACAATGTAACTATCGGTTATTGAAAATGGAAGAAGATATACTTAGGAGTTGGTCATTTTTAATGATAATGTAGGAACTAGTAATAACTTGTAAAAACTTGTATTATGTATTATTTTGAGTTTGTCACAACTAGATAACTCTAATAATACTTCATATAGTTGATGTTTTTGAAAAAAAATAAGGACTTGTTTCACAAAAATGTGAAAAATTCAATTTTAGTATAAAAAAAAACGTTATTAGATTTGTTGTACAATATCAAATCTACATTATAATTTTGTTATAACTCATGTCAGTGTCATTTTAGTGTTATGTAATACTAGTAGGCATTATTTTAAAAATTAAGCACTTGAATAACCAAAATGATGTAAATGACTTTTTAAAAAAATATTTTTATACAAGAAAATGATAAATGTATTTTGATTTTATATTCTATGTGGTTTAACTAGAACACTTTAGTTAAAACTATGGTTTAACTAGTTTTACAGTTTTTGGTCAAAAGAATAACTATGTAAAATGAAGATTAACTAGATAACTAGGTATACTATGTACAAATATACAAAGAGTTAAAACGAGTTATTCGTAGTTATTTTTTGTGTGGTGCATGTATCAGCTATATCGGCTAGTTAATCATAGTTATTCCTAATTATTATTTTTGGCGGCACACGTGTCAGCTTTGTCGACTAGTTAATCATAGTTATTCCTAGTTATACCAAATTTTACATATACAAATGATAAAAATTATTAATATCTAAATACTTATATTTACAATTTGGAACTCCTAATATTTATATTTTTACTTTTTTGATAAATTATTGATATAGTTTTTATTTAAATAAGTAAAATAAGTAGTTGATGTATTAAGTCGATATACAAAATAAGTGAAGTAATTTAATATTTCGACAATGTAAAAAGTAACAGTTAGTCATGTAAATGTGAGAATAATTGATATTAATTTAAAAATAACAATTTGTTTCTGAAAAACTACTTTTTAATATAATCAAAATTTTAAATAAATAGATTCTTTAAAATTATATATTTTTATCTATCGATATATTGTAAATAAAAATGAAAAAGATAAAACTGAAAAAATTACTTGATATTATTTAAAAATAAAATATAAAGATATGAAACTAACATTTAAAATAACAATTTTATTAATAAAACTATTATAATAGTAAACTTATTAAAAAAATATAACTTACTAAATAGTAAATATGCTTTAAAAACTATAAACGATATTGTATGTATTTATTTTAGCAATTTCTTTACGACATTTATTTTAGCAATCTTGACATAAACGTACGAAATAAACTTATGTACAAATCCTAAAATTTTATAAATTTATTCAAAGCTCCTTAAATTTATTTATTTATTGAATAAATTTTAAAGAAATTTATTAAAACTTTTAGAAATTTTTTGAGAAAGTTTTAAAAAAACTTTAAAAAATTTTAAATTCCTTTTAAAATTTTAGTTTTAAAATTTATTTTCATTTTTTTAACTTCTATTTAAATAATAAATATTGTATTTATTTAGGTATATTAAATAAAGAAATTCTCTCAAATTATATATTTTATCTATTATTATACTATCAATATAAATAGAAATAGATAAAACTGAAAAATAACTTTAAATTATTTGAAAGTATAATATACAAATATGAAATTAACATTTAAAATAAATATTTTATAAATACAACTAATGTAATAGTAAACTTATTGAAAACACATATTATTAAATATATTTTAAAAAACTATAAATGATATTATATGTAATTATTGTAGCAATCTTAACATAAAAATATTAAATAAAATAAGAACATAAATTATTTGATAAGTTTCTAGTCCTATTTTCAAATCCAGTTAGTTATCCTAGTTACACCTAGTTAAACCCTATAAACATAGTTACACCAACTTAAATCTAGTTAAACCTAGTTAACGTCGTATTCCTAGTTACACCTAGTTAAACTCTTTAAACATAGTTACACCAGCTTAAACCTAGTTAAACTAAATTAACGTAGTTATCCTAGTTAACCCAGAATCCTTTTTTGTTCGCGATGAGCCTAAAAATGAGAAGCTTGGCTTCAACAAATCGACAACAACGAACGTTAAATCACAAAAAACTCGCATATGAGTCGATAACAAAGAGAAAATGAGTTGAAATCCGAAAACTTAAGAAAATTTAGGGATCTATATATAAAAAGTTAATTTTTGCTCACTCCTCATTAAGCCATATCATCATCTACATGGATTTTGTATTTTAATTATATAATTAGTGAATTAAATTATAAGTACATCTAACACATCTACATAAATAGGTAGTTATAAAAGAATATGAAAAGTCATGTCTTCTTTTCTCCTATATCAAAAACTAAACAAAATAAATAAGTTATACTCACTAAAAAAACATAAAGAGTCATGTTTTCTTTTCTACTATATCAAAAAACATAAACAAAATAAACATAATTTATTGAATATTTTTTTAAGTAACTTATTAACTAAAAAATACACATTTATGTAATTATGAAAAATATATAAAGAGTCATGTCTTCTCTTCTACCAATATTAAACAAAAAAGTTTAACTATACTCACTAAAAGAAAAACATCTATATTAGTTTCACGAGTAGTCTTTGTAATGTGTTTGAGGTTTTTGTAAAACAATAACAACAAATTATAAACAAAAATTCACCAACAAATAAAGTTTTAAAATATCATTAGAAAAGACTCTAAAATAAACAAAAATTTAAATATACTGGCCATATAAAAAATAGTCATTAATTGTATGAGCATTTTTTGGTAAAGCAATGACTACAAATTATAGACCAAAATTTATAAACAAATTAAGTATTAAAATTATCATTAGAAAAAACTTTAAAACAAAAAAATTAAAGTATACTCACAAGAGAAAAAAATATTCATTAATGGGCATTGTTTCTAATGTATTTGAGGTATAAATAAATCAATAACTATAAGTCATAAACCAACATTTACCAACAAATTGAGTACTAACATAGTTAATGAATATTCTAAATTAAAACTCAACTTAACTAACATACCATATATTCAACAATCACAAAATAAAGTATATAAACCTTAAAACTTTGTAAGTTTTATATTACATATTGTAAATTCATTTATTAGTTTTAGATTGTTTATTATTTTTTCAGTTATTTTGTTCTTATTTGAGAAGATATTTGAACTAATCACCAACTCACTCAATGTTAGCCAAACACGATTTTCAATAATTTAGTTTGTTGAATAAAATATTTTAATGTGCTACTAAATAATGTCAAATGTATTTGAATTGTGTGAATATGGAAAAATTAAAGCACAACTTTATATTCAAATTTCAAAATGTGTGAATAAATATGTTTTTATTGTAGTTCAAAGAATTAGTTGTATTGAATTTCTCAATAAATCATATCATAATAATTTTTATGAATATTATATCATGAGTGTATCTATATAAATAAAATAGAAAAGGTTGTATCTAATTAAAAAAAAATAGAAAAAAGTTCAAGAGAATATCAACTAACTATTTAACAATACATACTAAAGACTTTGTTCGAGAGTACTTTCAAGATTTTATCACAAAATCTAAAAATACATAAGAAGAACATATTTTGCATAAAAACATAAGAAAAAACTTGGAAGATAAATCATTACAATTTTTGTTAATGATTAGTTTTTGTTGCAATTTTTAAAGATTTTTATAATGATAATCAGTTAAATAATTTTGTAGTTTAAAAATCTAAACTTCAAATATTTTTTAATTTTTATTTATGATATAGTTTATAGTCTGATCATTTACACTGACCCACCCGACTTCTAGTTTTGAATAAAGGGAGGGGGAGAGAAATCGATACCCAAATCGATGGGTTTGTTCTAAACAGGTTCAATTTCAATTTTAGGTTAAATTATCAAAATGCAATCGGGTCAGTTGGGTTTACCCAATTTGTGTGTGTTTGGATTGGTAATTAGTTGATTTCATTAAGGGTAGAAGTGTATTTTCTTTATTTTTTATTTAAAAATAAATAAAAAGACATTTTTTTATAAGGGGGCTTGTGAGCTTTTTTGTCCATGGAATAAGACTTATGAGGCATTGTATCAATCACCAGAAAGATTCTTCAAGAACCATTTATCGGATTTGATCTCCGAAATACTTATTCTCTGCCGCATTCAGTCTCTCAGTCATACTTTTAATAACTCAAAAATGCTTTTAACTGTGAAACTTACCGTTGCAGGATCGGCTACAAAAATTCTTGATATTAGATGGCGACACTTTGGTGAAAAATGTGAGTCTTCGGGGATTGAATATGTTACACTAAGGATTCTCTGTAGTTTAGGATCAATGAAGAAGCAAAGTTAAACAACCAAAGTTTGAAGGATAGTGAGTATAAAAGAGTATAAAGAAGTAGATAAAATAATGTTACTTGTATAGTCTTTCGATAGTCTTGTGACTTTTGTGGATCTTCAAATGGATATGTTCGAAACAACATTACATAAAAGGTCACACCCCATGACCATATATCTGCAATCTGGGAATTGTATATAACCGCATAATCTTCGTGGTATAAATAATCATGAAGACTGAAACTTAGTCTACTAAAAAAGAAAAAAATGTTGTTGTTTGCCATCTCCTCAATGCCAAGATCGTGTAGAATTGTCAACTTAGATAATGATTGAGTCACGCACGTGTACACTTTCCTTAAAGAGTATTTCAACCCTTATTTTTCTAGATGAGTTACATGAAATCCCTCGCAAAATACAACAATCAAAGTTCTCTCTTAGTCTTGGCAAAGATCCAAGAGAAACATATAGAGATTTGGTGTTTGTTCATATGTTGCTGTCAAAGAATCTGTCTTTCTTCTATCTTAGATTCTCTATGTTTTGCATGTCCTTTTTGTATCTGAATACGCAGTTTTATAGAACAGTTACCAACAGTTATTACGAATAATTGCAACTGTTCGAAGCTTTCCCAAAAAATTAGAAAATCTTCAAAATTTTGAAGAACCTTTTCTAAATTTGTCTAGTTTCTTCATTTCCGAAAAAATTATAGTATTTCCTAAATTTAGAAGAAACCTTCCGGAAAATTTCTGGTGTCTTCCTAAATTTATTAAAGCCACTGTTGAACACTTAAATATACAACACTGTGTACCTACGGTAAAAGGAAAGATGCCAAATTTTCCTAAATATATTATGGATCATTTCCTTATTCATTCTCGTGGACCATAGGCTTGTAAATTGGAGTCTTTTAATCAATGTTTAAGAGACGCTTTATTCGTTCAGACTTTAAACAGTTTGCTTTGTAAGCCTTAGGCTCACGAATATTATCTCTTAATATTTTAGAAAAAATTTATAAACCATACCTTATGATAGTCTAATTAATTATGCATTTCCAATTTTAAATAGTGCTAATAAAACCCATATGATATGCTTAAGACTCAAAATCAAAGGGATATCCTTTAGATCAATAAGCTCTTATAACAGTATAAATCCAAGTTGGTCGAAGTTTCCCCATTAAATGGTGAACCTCTTAGATCCAGATTTGTAATAATCACCCCCTACTTCTGGCCAGATAAGAGTATGTACAATTGTATATGTAAGTGCTTACGTAATGCTTATGTAATGGAATTCTTCAATTTGAGCTTGTAACTGAATATGGCCTGGAAATGGAATTCTTCAATTCTACCCTTCCATGCATATTTGGAACAAGAATGCCGACTACGTCTCTGTATAGTTGTAGTTTATCTCGCGTCACCAGCTTTGTTAGTATGTATGATGGATTCTCCGTCGTATTGATCTTCACTAGTGTCAACAAATCACTTCGCACATCCAGTGATACCGAACATCAATATGTTTTGTACGGGAATGGTACATGGAGCTCCATTATACTCTTTTGGCTCAAGTTCTTGCTCAAGTCTAGAGCACTCTAACATTCGCAATGTACTTTATACCCTTTCTGCTTGATTCCAAGTTCTTGGAGAAAACGCTTTAGACACAAAATTTCTTTACCAACTTTAGAGGCAGCAATGTATTATGCTTATGTTGTAGATAATGCGACATACTTCTGCAATCTTGGTTGCCAAGGAATTTTTCCCCTTGCAAACGTGTAAAGATAATATGAAGTATACATTCTACTATCCATATCTCCGGCCATGTCAGCATCTGTATAGCCCTCCAAGATTGGATCAGTTCCTCTATAACAAAGACATAACTTAGCGGTACCCTTCAAGTATCTGAGAATCCATTTGACTGCTTTTCAATGATCTTTCCTAAGGTTAAAGAGAAAACGACTCAATATACCCACTTCATGAACAATATTTGGCCTCATGCATACCATGACGTACATCAGACTTCCAATTATTGAAGAATAAGGCACTGTTGATATCTCCCCTATCTCTTCCTTGGGTGTGGGGCATGTTCTTTTGCTCAACTTGAAATGATTCGCAAGTGGAACACCAACGAGTTTAGCATCACTCATCTTGAATCTCTCAAGTACTCTTTCAATGTACTTCTCTTGAGATACCCATAACTTGTAATTCTCCCTATCTGAATGGTTTTCAATCCAAGAATTTGTTGAGCCGGCCCTAAGTCTTTCATATCAAATGACTTAGAAAGCTCTTTCTTTAGTTGATTAATCTTCATTGCGTCTTTTACAACGATCAACAAGTCGTCTACATATAGTAGAAGAGCAATGAAAATACCGTCTTGAAGTCTCTTGATGTATACGCACTCCTATGCAATTTTCTTCTTGTAGCCTTGACTCTTCATACATGAGTCAAACTTCTTATGCCACTACCTTGGTGGCTACTTCAGACCATACAAGCTTTTAGATAGCTTGCACACGAGGTTATCATCTGGAATTTCAAACATTATGGTTGTTGCATATAGATTTCTTCTTTCAAATCTCCATAAAGAAATGTTATCTTCTCATTCATCTGTTCAAGCTCCAAGTTCATAGTTTCTGTCAAGCAAAGTATAATCTAAATTGAAGTCATCTTGACAACTGGTGCAAAAATCTCGTCAAAATCAATTCCTTTCTTCTGTTGGAACCCTTTGACTACTAACCGAGAATTGTGTTTCACAACTTGTCCATTTCCATCCTTCTTTAACTTGAAAACTTTTTTTTTCAATGCCTTCTTTCCTTTAGGAAGTTCCACAATCTCATAATTTTGATTATTCTACAGAGATTCCAATTCTTCCTACATTGTAGCTAGCAATTTATCTTTATCCTTATGAGATAGAGATACTTGGAAACTCTCTGCTTCTCCATCTTTAGTCAACAATAGGTATTCGGCTGATGAATACCTTCTAGATGGTATAAGGCCTCGTTTAGATCTTCGAACGGTTGGTATGATCTGAGAAGAACTACCATCATATATGTATTGTGATGGTCCTAGTGATATTACTCGGTTTTAACGCTTTCTAGTGAGTATTTATGTTTGCTATTAAGCTTTATCCGAGTGTTTTCCTTGCAATTTGGTATCTTTTACAGTTTTCTAGGTGTTTGGGTCATTTTGGGACAAAAAGACGGATTTATGCACAAAACAGATGCAAATTGACATATGCAGATGCGGAGTTCAGCAGAAGGGTCAGAAGTTTAGAAATGTTTGAAGGTGTTCCCACCTATGGATGAAGCTTAAATTTTGACACGAGATAGCCACGTGAGTTAGCTTTCATATGGAAGTGGTTTGAAGTCGATCCATCGGTGCAATCAAAAGTTATGGCTATTTTACTGAAGACTGGTCAAGCTGACTCGCAGAAGAAGATCGCGCAGGAATACAAAGAAGTGCACGATCGGGAAAAGAAGTGCCCGATCGGGCATTTGCTCCTGGAATACCCGAGTACAAGTAGAAAATTTCCAAAATTTGCAATCAAGTCCTCAAGTTTACCCAAATTTTCCTATTTCAGTTATTTTACTTTTTTAGCCTATAAATACATTATGTTTTAGGTTTTTAGAACTTTCACTTTTGCAATTTTTGAGAGCTTTTACTGGGAGAAGAATTCTGGAACCCTATATTTGAAGAAGAAATTTTGAACCCTATTCTTAATATATCTATTTATCTTAATTCAATTATGTGTTCTATTCTGACTTTGAATTGTGTTTACTTTGCTATGTCTGAGTAGTTCATTAGTTAAGTTTTAGGGTTTCCTAGGGAAATCAGGTTTGAATATTATGTTTAACTTTGTAGGATTGAATTTGCTAGGTTCTTAGTCTAAATTTGTTCTTAATGCATGAATTAGCTTGATCACCTAGTTCATGATTATAGGTTGATAAATACAAAAAGATTTGATTTAGAAATCTGACCTAATTTAGATGAATAAGTGTTTTTACTTGCGAGAGTATTTTTTTAAATGCTTAAGAATAATTGAATTTGATTTTAATGCATGATCGAATTGTTTTAAAGACGGCGAGAGTTTGTCTCTGGCAATTCGAGCATAGGGTTTAGTACTCCGAGAGGAGATTATTCTTTATTCGTTTTTCATGTTGAGAACTATTTTCAATCCCAATCATGCATGTTAACTTGACTTTAAACCTGAAATACCTACGAATTTCCCTAATGCCTAGCATTTTTATATTAAAGTTTTTAAACCGTTTTTATTTGCCGTTTTGAATTCGTTACAATAATCACTTAATTATTCTCGCTTTAGCTAGATTTGAAACTGAAACTGAATGTGTACTTTCTGGTCTCTGTGGATTCGATACCTTTTGTTATGCTACATTGAACTGTTCTCTGCAGTACTAGTTTAGGATTAAATTCTTAACCTATCACCTAGTGAGGCGGGTTGTGGCTCCCCTTGCTCTGCCCTCTGTTCTGTCTCCTCATCTTATGTTGAAGCTTCTTCTGGCATTTCTTCATTGTTTCTCATGTACAAATCTGGTGCTACATCCAAAAATTGAGCACCTCTATTTGACTTCTAAGACATTGTGGGGTTTTAATGTCTTTTGTTGTCATACCTTCATGGAATACCATGTCTCTACTTCTTATCATCTTTTTCTCTTTAGGATTCCATAATTTGAACCCAAATTCATCATATCCATAACCAAAAAAAATGCAAGGAATGTTTCTTGCATCGAGCTTATGCCCGAGCTCTTTAGCATATGTTACACATCCAAATACTCTAAGATGTGAGTATGTAGGATTCTTACCCGTCCATATTTTCTCTGGAACTTCAGAATTAAGTGGTATGGCAGGTGATCGACTGAGAAGATAACATGCGGTGTTGACTGCTTCTCCCCAAAATGGCTCTGGAAGCTTAGCCAAATTAAGCATACTTTGCACTCTCTCCATAATGGCCCGATTCATTCTTTCAACAATGACATTGTGCTGAACGGTGCGTGGTACTAACTTCTCATGTCGAATTCCATATGCTTTGTAATATGCATCGAACACCCTGGAAGTATATTCGCCTCCATTTTCAGATTGGAGACACTTTAGTTTCTTTCCTGTTTCATTTTTCACCATGATGTGAAATGACTTGAAGCACTCGTACACATCATCCTTCGTCTTTACAAAATACACCCACACCTTTCGAGAAGCATCGTCAATGAATGCCAGAAACTATCTACTTCACCGTTGGTTTCAACCTCCATAGGACTGTAAACATCATAGTGTATCAAATATAAGAACTATGATCTCTTCGTTGATGTGGAATTAAATGAGACTCTATGTTACTTACCAAATAGACAATGATTGCAAGAACCTAATGTGGTGTTCTTGTCGATATTGATAAGCTTCTTCTTCACTTGGGTAATCAACCCTTTCTCACTCATGTGGTCGAGTCTCTGGTGCCATAGATATTCAGAGGCCTCCTCTACAATATTGATGTTGTATGTGCTAATCTTCACATGAGTCTTGTACATTTTGCCATAAATATATCCTCAAGCGGTTGTCATTACGCCCTTTGACAACTTCCATGTGCCTCTACTAAACTGGTTTTCATACCCTTGCTTGTCAAGGGATACAACCGACAGTAGATTAAGCCGAAGATCTGGCATATGTTTTACATCCTTCTATGTTATCGAACTTCCACAACTCGTCTTTACTTGGAAATCACAAATTCCTACTATCTTAGAGGAATTGGAATTACATATATCCACTATTCCAAAATCTCTTGCTTTGTATGTGGTGAAGTAGTCTCTTTGGGAGTTACGTGGTAGGACGCTGCAGTATCTACCACTCATTTTGTGTCTTCTCTTGAGACTTGAAGGCATGTATCCTCATGGGTATCACATAACGCTACATCAATCGAAACTGTGATTAACATTTCACCACCCTTATTCTTCGATCAAGAACTGCTCTAGCCTTACTACTCTAGCCACTTGAGGCAATTCTTCTTCATATAACCCTCTTTACCGCAATGATTGCAAGTATAAGTGGGTTTTCTACCATCTGATGATCTCCCCTGACTCTTGCCTCTATTTTTCCATCTTCCTCTACTACTTTTTTGTGATCTTCCTTTATTTTTTGTCACAAGTGCATGATTATGGTCTATGCTCGTGTCCTTCTTTCTTGGTTCTTCATTGAAGAGTGCATCCTTAACTACAGTCATGGTAATTTTTCCATCAGGAGCGGAGTTGCTGAGAGTAACAACTAGTGTTTCCCAAATATCAGAAAGGAAACTAAGAAGTAGTAGAGATTGCATTTCATCTCCAAGTGTCATTTCAACACAAAAAATTGATTTACCATACTCTGGAACTCACTGGTATGCTCGGCGACAGAAGTTCCACTCTTGAGCTTCATATTAACAAGGCGCCTCTTGAGTAGGGTCTTGTTCTGAGCGGTCTTGGCCTGGTACATATTCTCCAACTTCTTCCATAGGGCATAAGCATTCGTTTCTTATGCAATATGGTGGAAGACAATATGATCAATCCATTGTCAAATTTGACCAATAGTTTTTTCTATTCATCTTCTTTCACTCCAACAACTTAGACGGGTCACGGTTGATACTCATCAACTCTACTGGATCAAAAAGATTTTAATAAATGAGGAAATTTTCCATCTGAGGTTTTCACAACGTGTAATTTGTCGTCGTGAGCATAATCATAGCTCCGACAGATGAAGTTGACTCTTCTATGGTCATTTTCACATTTCCAATATGTCAGAGCAAAATCTCGAAAATCAAGCGGTATCGTTACGTCCAAAACGGTTAAAAATAGTAATATACACACTTCTGGGGTCAACATCAAGTTTCAAAAATTTTACAGGTGAATTTTGTAATTTTTGAAGTTTGATGGACCAAATTGCAAATTTTAAAAAGTTAAAATTGCAAAATCTGATCGAATGTGATTATGTTGTATCTCGTACTGTAATATTCGATGCTCAATTTTGTAATTCGAATATACCAAATCGATCCTCTCGATGAGACGAACCCAACCGTGTTCTCATATCTCGATTTCGACCAACTCATGAAAAACCCAAAACTTAATGATTGTAAACTTAATCACTCAATGGCTCTATTACCACTTGTTGGAGATTAAGGATCTGTTGACAGTAGTAAAATAAAACTTATATTACTCTCAATAGTAGAAAATAAAGTAGATTACAAACTCGATTATAAAAATCTTAAACTCAAGAAATATCTCTTGGATTTACAATTCTTGTGGTTGTTTACGTTTTGGGATGAATTAGAATATTGAATGAAGTCCTCTCTTTATATAATCATCTCGTGTGTGAATTTGAAGTGTGAAAAGTAATTACGGCTATGACTTCAACAATTACGACGATGACTTGGACGATGCACTATTCAAATAACGTTATACGTAAGTGCTTATGAAATACTTTGGTAATTGGATTCTTCAATTTGAACTAGTAACTAAATATGTCATGTAAATTGAATTCTTTACTCTTAGATCCATATTTTTAATAATTTATCCCCTACTTCTTGCTAGATGCAGGTATGTACCCATAAGTAAGTTATCAAACTAAACTACTGTACGATCTCTGAATCCATTGTCCTCTGCAACCCTTGTACGATCAGCGACTTTGTGACCACAAATGATTCTTAAACCATGAGAAGAACGTAGTGGTTTAGGTGCCTCAAATGATACTAAAACTTTCAAATATTTTTCTTTTATGTTTGAGCGAAAAAGGTATCTTGTGTTTGATATAACCTTAAAACTTCCTTAACAAGAAAGGCTTGATTAAATTCTTCGAGGGACTTGAAACCAATTCTCCCAAGTTTCTTTGAAATTCATACCTAGATCATGCAATCCAATGGATCCTCCTCTAACTCGTTAGGAGCTCCACTAGCAATGTTGCAACTATAAGTAAGTTTGCTGCCATCTAATGATCTCCCTTGACTCTTGCCTTTAATTTTCCATTTTTCTCTACTACGTTGTTGTGATCTTCCTCTATTTTCCGTCACAAGGTCATGAAATTTGTATATGCTCATGTCCTTCCTTTTTGATTCTTCATTGAAGAGTGCATCCTTAACCACGGTCATGGTAAGTTTTCCATCAGGAGAGGAGTTGCTAAGAGTAACAACTAGTGTTTCCTAACTATCACGAAGGGAACTAAGAAGTAGTAGAGATTGCATTTCATATCCAAGTGGCATTTCAACACAAGATAATTGATTTACCAGACTCTGGAAGTCAATGGTATGCTCGGCAACGAAAGTTCCACTCTTGAGCTTCATATTGACAAGGCGCCTCATGAGTAGGGCCTTGTTCCGAGCGGTCTTGGCCTTGGTACATGTCCTCCAACTTCTTCCATAGGGCATAAGCATCTGTTTCTTGTGCAATATGGTGGAAGACACTATGATCAATCCATTGTTAGATTTGACCAATAGTTTTTCTATTCATCTTCTTCCACTCCAACGACTAAGGCGTATCAGGGTTGATACCCATCAGCTCTATTGGATCAAAAAGATCTTTGCAACTCTTCCATATGAGGTCCACAGCGTGTAATTTTGTCATCGTGAGCATAATCATAGCTCCAACCGATGAAGTTGACTATTCTGTGGTTATTTTCACCTTTCCAATATGTCAAAGAAAAATCTGAAAAGCAAGCGGTAAAATACACACTTATGGGGTCAAAATGAAGTTTCAAAAAAGTTATAGGTGAATTTTATAATTTTCAAAATTTTATGGACCAAAAATGCAAATTTAAATTGCAAAAACTGATCGAATGCGATTATGTTTTTTCCTTTTCTTTTTCACGATTCTTTTGTATCTCGTACGGTAGTATTCGATGACCGATTTTATCGTTAGAATATACCAAATCTGGATCGACGAGACGAACCCAACTGTGTGTCTGTGATTTCGAGCAACTCGTGAAAACCCCAAAACTTAATGATCATAAACTTAATCGCTCAATGGCTGTGTAACCAGTTGTTGGGGATTAAGAATTTGTTTACAATAGTATATGAGAAAATAAAACTTCTATTACTCTCAATAACAGAAAATAAAGGAGATTACAAACTCGATTATAAAAAAATTAAAACTCAAGAAATCTCTCGTAGATTTATGTAACACTGAATGAAGTTCTCTCTTTAGATAATCATCTCGTGTGTGAATCTGAAATGTGAACGATTAATTACAGCTATGACTTCAACAATTACGATGACGGCTTGGACGATGATGCACTATTCAAATAATGTTATACGTAAGTGCTTACATAATACTTTGGTAATTAGATTCTTCAATTTGAACTAGTAACTAAATATGTCCTGTAAATTGAATTCTTTAACTCTTAGATCCATATTTTTTATAATTTATCCCCTACTTCTTGCTAGATACATGTATGTACCTATAATTATGTTATCAAACTAAACTACTGTATAATCTCCTGAACCCATTGTCCTCTGCAACTCTTGTACGATCAGCGACTTTGCGACCACAAATGCTTCTTCAACCATGAGAAGAACGAAGTGGTTTAGGTACGTCAAATGATACTCAAACTTTCAAATATATTTCTTTTATGATTTGAGCGAAAAAGATATCTTGTGTTTGATATAACTTTAAAATTTCCTTAACAAGCAAGGCTTGATTAAATTCTTTGAGGGACTTGAAACCAATTCTCCCAAGTTTCTTTGAAATGCATAACTAGATCATGCCATCAAATGGATCCTCCTCGAACTCTTCTTGAGCTCCACTAGAAAACTTATATCACACATGTTAGTTTTTGGAGAATTTCTTTAGATATGCGAAAACAATACATCACATAGGTTGGCAAATCTTTAGCAATGGATTTGATCATAATTCCTTTTCTATACTTTGAAATAAGTTATGTAAAACATACGCAAAATTTTGTGCAAATCTTTGCAATTGTTAAGGAATTTCTAGATATCTTCAGGCACCTCTTCTAGTGTGATACTTAAACTTTGTTTCAAGATTATCCGGGCATCCAAAGGTGCTCGCTTCTTGACATAATTGTTGACTTATTGTAGATTATGTACTGACTTATTGTAGATTATGTACAACGGTAACTAACTCAATCATGTTGATTCTTTCTCCACCAATCACAATAATTTTGTCAAACTATTATTTTTAAATTTTTAGGACCTAAGGAAGAGGGTTTAAGGTATAATTTTAGGGTTTGGGTTATTTTAAAATTTGGTTCTCAATATTCTTAAAATTAGACATAGTTTAAAAAAGTTAAGGAATTAAAATTTTGGAGTTTTAGAGTTGGAGTATAGAATTTAACCTATAAGATATAAAAAATTATATAACTCCAAAAGTATAACACTAAAGCCTACAATATTATGTATAATCCATAAAGAATAATGTCTAAAGAATAACTTTAAACTCCAAAAACTCAATTATTGTTCCTAAAGTATAAAAATTCACCAGATATATATATATATATATATATATATATATATAATCATAAAATATAACTCTAAACTCCAAAATTCATGATCACCATATTGAACTAATTCAACAACATTTTGAATTAGAATTTGTAATTGTTAAATTTGGATGTATTTTTAATATATTAATTAAACCTTTTATAAAAATATTATTAAAAATTTTGAATTAAATACTAAGCTTTTGATAACACAAAATAAATTATAATGTATTAGTTGACTTTGCAAATTAGTACCTAAAAAGCCAATGTTACCATTTGTTGATAAGAATGTTAACGATGATCTTTTATGGTTTTAATTCACTAAGTCAACTAATATTTGAAGATTTATTTTTGAACTATCAATAGTTTGGTAATTAATTTGCTAAATGAAAATTTTCAAATCATCTACTCTTTAATTTGGAAAATATTGTCACGGTTTTGCCACAATAGGAAGTCGTAGCCAAGAATAAAAGTACACCAATTTTCAAGTAAGGATTGAACCCCAAACCCAAATAAACACTAAACTCATAAATAAGAACCTTAAACCACAAACACAAAAATATAAATCATAAACCTAAAAATATAAACCTTAAACTCAAAAAATAATAACCTTAAACCATAAACACAAAAAATATAAATCATAAACTCAAATATATAAACCCTAAACTCAAAAATAATGACTCAAAACCATAAGCACCAAAAACATAAACCATAAACTCAAATATATAAACTAAAGTTAAAAATAATAACCCTAAACCCAAATATACACAACTTTTTGGTATCAAATTGTATTGAAATATGTTTATAGCTAGTTGTAATGAAATATATATTTGTAAATATAAAAAATTGAAATATTTAGTTTAGGGTTTAGGGTTAAGTTTTTAAATTAGTCACAGAATAGTCACGAACAACAATTTGTGACTATTATTTAGCCACGGATGTGTCACGGATTCACCGTCGTGACTAATTCGTGGTTTTCTTGTCATATATTCGTCACGAATTAGCCACAGATTGGTAAAAATGCGATCCGTGACTAGTCCGTAGATTTTTCGTGGCAATTTCACTTTTAGCCACGAATCTGCCGTGACAAGTTCGTAACTATACGGGTTTTTTTTTGCACTGCATGCAAATTAGCTTCTATCTTTTCATTACACGATATAATTAAGACAAAAGAAGATCTGTATGTCAATAACCTCAAGAAGGTCGCATCCCTCCTTTTGGTATCCCCATTAATCAGGACTCTATAAGAGAATGAAATTTACTCATATTAAATTTAACAACCATGTATTCATTTATACATTGATCTTTCATATTCAAAACATGAAAAACTTCGTAGGCCATTAAAATTTTGTTTGAAAAAAAAAAAAAATTAAAACAAAGGTGCGAAAATAATGATTATATATGGATATATAGTTCTTAGATATATTTCACTTTAAGTTACTCTAATTGTAAATGTATTTAAAAATGTAAATAGTGCAACATATCCTTTGATATGGAATTGTTTCTGGATTCATTCACTGTTTTCTGCAAGATGGCTTTGATTTCCTTGTTAGAAACCTCTACTTGTTAGGGATTAAGGATCTGTTTATGATAGTATATGAGAACAGAAAATTTCTATTACTTTCAATAATAGAAAATAAACGAGATTATAAACTCGATTATACAAAATGTAAAACTAAAAAAATCTCTTGTAGATTTACAACTCTCGTGGTTGTTTACATTTTGGGATGAATTACAACACTGAATGAAGCTCTCTTTTTATATAATCATTTCGTGTGTGAATCTGAAGTGTGAACGAGTAATTACGGTTATGACTTCAACAATTACGACGACGGCTTGGACAGTGCACTGTTCAAATAACGTTATACGAAAGTGCTTACGTAATACTTTTGTAATTGGATTCTTTAATTTGAAATTTTAACTAAATATTCTGTAAATTGAATTCTTCAACTCTTAGATCCATATTTTTAATAATTTATCCTATAATTAAGTTATCACACTAAACTAGTGTATGATCTCCTGAACCCATTTTCCTCTGCAACCCTTGTACGATCAGCGACTTTGCACCAACAAATGCCGACAAATGCTTCTTCAACGATGAGAAGAACGAAGTGGTTTAGGTGCCTCAAATGATTCTAAAACTTTCAAATATTTTTCTTTTATGATTTGAGCGAAAAAGGTATCTTGTGTTTGATGTAACCTTAAAACTTCCTTAATAAGCAAGGCTTGATTAGATTCTTCGAGGGGTTTGAAACCAATTTTTCCAAGTTTCTTTGAAATGCATAGCTAGATCATGCCATCCAATGGATCCTCCTCGAACTCATCTCGAGCTTCACTAGAATTCTTATATCACACATGTAAGTTTTTGGAGAATTCTTTAGATAGGCGAAAACAATACATCACATAGGTTGGAAAATCTTGAGAAATGGATTTGATCATAATTCCTTTTATATACTTTGAAATAAGTTTTGTAAAACATGAATTAATCTGAAAATTTAAGCGGTCAGAGACTTGCGCAAAATTTTGTGCCTTAGATCTTTGCAATTGTAAAGGAATTTCTAGATATCTTTGGGCTCGTCTTCTAGTGTGATACCTAAACTTTGTTTCAAGATTATTTGGTCATCCAAAGATGCTTGTTTCTTGATATAACTGTTGACTTATTGTAGATTATGTACTGACCAAAATACCACTCATAGTAGGAAAGGATTACATAAACTTCATCGCATTAAGCCACAGTTGCCTTACAACAACAAAATATTGTTATCCACAAATAGTAGATACGACAAAGGTAGACATGCCTGAGCTATCTCGATCCTAGATATAATTTTTTCTCTTTCACCGCATGCAAATTAGCTACTATCATTTT
This sequence comes from Iberis pinnata, assembly GCA_900406425.1. Classification (NCBI taxonomy): domain Eukaryota; kingdom Viridiplantae; phylum Streptophyta; class Magnoliopsida; order Brassicales; family Brassicaceae; genus Iberis; species Iberis pinnata. Next base: position 288 of record OVBE01007081.1, on the reverse strand, counting down.
ATTACACAATATAAATAAGGCAAAAGAAGATCTATATGTGAAAAACCTCAAGAAGGTCGCATCCCTCCTTTTGGTATCCCCATTAATCAGGACTCGGTAAGAGAATCAACTTTACTCATATTAAATTTAACAATCATGTATCTATTTATACATCATAAGCCATTTAAATTTTGTTTGAAAAAACATGAAAAACTTCGTAAGCCATTAAAATTTTGTTTGAAAAAAAAAAATAATTAAAAACAAAGGTGCGAAAATAATGATTATATATGGATATATAGTTCTTAGATA
>OVBE01007080.1:0-18937 GCA_900406425.1 Iberis pinnata | reverse complement strand
TAGACTAAACGTAATTCTCATAGAGCTAATTAGTTAATTGCATCCCGAACTGGATTTAACACCTAAGTACTACATCGATATTCAAGTAGTCTAGGATTACTTGTTAGATAGGAATCGTAAAACCCTGTTTATCAGTATTGAATAGGGAGACCCCTTACATGGATCCAGAAAGGAATGTGGTCCAGTTCCATAGTGTGTACTCCAGGTACCCATCGCTGAATCACTAACATCCTGTCTGAGAAAGCCCAGGGTCCCTTTGAAAAGACAAATTGGAAACGATGGCCCTCAATGATCCGACCTCTGATTAAGCCAACTTGCCCCCAAATCCTTGGGAGATTCACAATGATGGATCGAAGATTTTGTTTCTGATGCATTAAAGGGCGTCCAATGATACTATGCTTGTTTTCATATGCAGCCTGGCTCACGACATCCATAAGGAGAAGTATCAGGGGTCGTTGATGCCCAGTTCCATGTTTTGGATTCCACTTTGAATGTTTTATGCCATTGAAAGTTGCACAGAGAATATTTTGAAATTATTGGGATAAGAAGGATGAAACAAATAATGGTGCAGGAGTACTATACATTCATTTTTGAGAGATAGTGGATAAATAACAACTGCCAACAATCCAATTTCCGAATCTGGCGCATAAATCTTTCTCTTTGACCTTCGGGGTAGTTCCACTACACCGGTGAAAGTCATCAGAAATCGTGGGTTAATAACTGCGTTAAAATCGCTAAACTAATCGGACTGGTTTTTATAGACCGAGACCTAACCGGCTATTTCGAATTGTGGGCCTCGTTACAGGCCTCATCGGACAATGAGTAATTAAAAACCGGAACCTATGAGCAATTAGAACCGGTTATTGGACAAGGAAGAATAAGAAAGAAGCGTCGATTGTTTTTGTGACCGAACGAACCGCCATGGCTACAGCTTCAAGGTTTTTACGGAAATTGTCCAGGTCTCTCAAGCTTTCTCCAACTCTAAGATCTTCAAGCAATTCGATTAAGAATTCCATTGAACCGTTGGATTTCGTTTGGCGAGTAAAATCTCGAATCTACCATGATTCTTTCACTACCAGATGCTTTTCTTCTCAAGGCCCTGCTCCTATCGATTATAAGTAACTTAATCCTAATCCTAATCCTAATTCTCATCTCGTCGATTTCATTTTATATTTCGTGCGAAAACATGAACAAATGGAGAGAAAAACAGTTGTGTTTTGCAGGAAGATGAGTTTCACAGATTAGCCAACTTCACAATCAGTGACCTTCTTGAGAAAATTGAGGTCACATTTTCTTTTTCCTCTACGTAGTTACAATGTCTTACTGAAACAACATGTTTCATGTTTAGGAGTATGGTGATAATGTTCAGATTGATGGTTTCGACATAGATTATGGGGTAAAGATTAACTCCTTTAAGCATTTTTCGTTCTTGGATATCTCTCTGTGCTTATTATATAGTCTTATCTTTGTTCCAACAGAATGAAGTTCTCACCCTTAAGCTTGGATCTTTAGGCACATATGTACTCAATAAGCAAACTCCAAATCGACAAATCTGGATGTCTTCACCTGTGAGGTAAAGATACTTGCTTTCCTTTTCTAGTTTAGCATCTAAATCAAATTTAGCTTTTGTATCATCATCTTCTTTTGCTTTATCTTCTGGTTTTTGCATTTGTTAGTTTATGAAGAATCGTAAGCTTTTATAACTGTATATATTGTTGTTCTTGATTCTTTTCTGGTTTTACATACATGTCATCTTACTTCTTTCTTTGTTTCAGTGGCCCTTCGAGATTCGATTGGGACCAGGATGCTAATGCTTGGATATATCGGCGAACTGAAGCTAAGTTACATAAACTCTTGGAAGAAGAGTTAGAGAATCTGTGTGGCGAACCAATCCAGCTATCATAACATATCCTTTAAAACTAGATTTTTGAGTATCTAGGGGGCTCAAAAACTGATATGCCCTTTTTAGGTATATCTATGAAACATACAGAGGAATAAACACACAAGCCACGAGGCTAAGTTGTTTTAGTGTGAATTTGGATTGATGTTTGTGAATCTTCCTTTAACACTAATGCCTCATAGTGACACTATAATACAATGTGCATCATTTCTTCTATGCTCAATCCTTTATTTGGTCATTCAGAAGCTGAAGCTGCATTAGAGCATTTCAAATTATTTGAATTTGACAAAAGTTATTTATCGATAAATCGTCAAAATATATATTATATATGCATAACAAAACAGTGGACTTCTTATTTCTAAGTTTTCATCGATAAATGGCTGAAAAAGATGACAGAAACTTGGATTGATCCATTGTATATCTACATACAGTTGCTGAGAGAGAGTGAAGTAGTAAGTATGTGGCTACATTCATGGCTTTAAGCTTCAGGTGCTCAAAAGAGTCTTGTTCTGCTTTTTCTTTGAAGCAAATGTTTAGCGGCGTTCCACATCTAAACTTTTTCTTCAAATAACTTTTGTTTTAGAAGACAAAAATGGAAATGCAAAACATGGTCAGTACTGTACTGATCAGGGAAATGATACTTTCTGTCTTCTTCTATATATGTCTTTGGTTAATATTGGTCGATTAGATTGCAAACTTTGAAGCTCCAGTTCGTAATAGTTCTGACATTCTCACTGTCTCTGAAGTGATTGGTTCAGAGAGAAGAGTGTATTGGGAGGAAACCTGTTGCATCTTCCTCTGTCTCTGCGCAGACAACATTAAAACTACTGGATAAACTTATCTTGCCTTGATGAGAGAAGGACATGAAGCAAAGCGGTTTGGCAGAGCACAACCTTAGTTTCAACTGCAATATGTTTCCTGGTCAAGTCATGTTTAAAGGATCTAACAGCTCATACAATACTACAAGTATAGTATGAACTCGAATACTCACAGAGGTAAGCTTATGTAGAAACTCTTTCTCATACTCTTACTGCAAAAATGTATCGCTAAAACTCCAATGACTTTGATCATTCTGCTGACTTTTACAAGTTTAGACATTCTGGTTGTTCTTATGTATATTTGCAAAGAAGAAGAGTAAACAAGGAACTAGGAAGGATAATAAATAGCTATGAACAATTCACTTGAGCCATTAAGTACCTTTTTGTATCTATTTTCTATAAGCATAATATTTTAATAGAAACAAACTGTATTAGCTACTCAACTTGAGTTCCAAAAACCAGAGTTTATACAGACACTTTCAATGGAATGAGATTTTAGCTTTAGAAGAAGCCATAGAGAATCCCATTAGTTGTGATCTTATCATTTGTCTCCTTAGAGAATCTCTACAAAGTAAACTTGATCTAAGTGTCATCTTTATCAAAGCCTTTCCATGTCTCAGCAAAAAAACCGCAAAGCTCATTTCATTTTCGCACTCTAAGAATCCACGAATCTCCAGAAATTCCAAGTGATTCAAGAAAGATTCCAATTCACAAGTTTTAGATTCCCAATACTGTATCTCTGAGTTAGACATATCCCACAAATCCTTATTCCATTGCTGTAACAAGAGACAAACTTCATTAAAACCGCGGAAAATGGAACAAAGATGATTGATGATACTTACTCTTCTTTCACTTGTTTGATCATTGATGATATTGAGGATAAGTGTGTTAAGCATTGGACAGCTCTTTAACAGACATGACACTGCTTGAACATTATGTCTGTTGAAATGTGTTCTTAGTTCCAAGATTCTTAAGTTGTGAAACAATGGAAGGTGATTCTTTAATAATCCATTCTTGCTTGTCAAAATCTGTAACAAAACATTAGTTAAAAACACAGTGAAGCTAAGAGATCACTGCAGAAGAAAGTACAAGTAAGTGTATGTGTAAATATACCTCTAGGGATTGGTTATCAAGTATTAGTTTATAGGAATTACTGAGACATGACAAGAGATTGAATAAGCTCTGTGTCTGAGAATTAAGACCTTGAGGAAACAAAAAAACTCCAACAAAAGCGTGTCTTAAACAAACTAACTTGTCCAATATCTCAACTTTAGAAGTGACTGAGTTTTTACACCAGAGGAAAGAATCAAGATTTGGAGTGTTTATCTTCAAATAACTTTCATCTAAAAATGAGTGAAAGCAATTCACAACCGTAAGTTGCTGAAGTTTGTTACAAGAAACCTCTAAGCCATGAAGCTGTAAAGAGTTGATTATCGCAAATGTTTGGAGAAGACGGCAACTAACCTTAAGTTCCTTGACACCTAAGCAATTTCTCAAGGTTAGTTTCTCTAATAGAGGAAAACTTGAATCAGTGAAGAAATCTAAGAGACAAGGTTGATTATAGAGAATCACTAGAGATAAAGAGAGTGAAGTAAGCTTTTGAAAACCTCCATGAATTGTTGACGAAGGTGGTAATCTAAAACCAGGATTAACTGATTTAAGCTTTAAAGATCTTAAATTTTGAGAGGTTACAATCCAACGAGGGAAATTAAAGTAATCTTGTGTAGTAACTTCAATGGAAAGATCTTGAACTTTATGAGTAACAGCTAAACGAATCAAAGCATTGAGACTTGTGAATGTGATTGTAGCACGAAAACTAAGTGATCTAAGATTGTAATTGGAGTCATTACGATGATGATGATGATGACGAAGAGAAAGCACTTTGTAAATAGAGTTATAAGAGAGATTTTTAAGATCATTAATGGAAGTGAAATCAAGATCAGGTAATGTAAGAAACACATATCTCCATCTTCTTGAAAGTGAGCTTGTTCTTGCTGCAGATTTTAGAGGGAGTAAGAGAAGGATCTTATGAAGAAGACAATTAGGAAGGTTATTGATTCTGTCATATTCATCTTCATCTTCTTTCTTCTTTCTTTGTTTCACCGATCTTGTCTCCATTGTTAAAAAAACAGTATCAAGTTTTTTTTTGTTTTTTTTTGCTTTTTGGTTTTACTTTAGTTTAGAATAAAGGATTTGAAACATTCAAAACAAACCCTCAAATCGTAACCATAAGTGAGTCTGTTTCCACAAATTTCTCCTTTCGATTTTACAGAATCAATTGAAAATTCATTCTTTTATATTTAAAGTTGAATTCAACAAAGATCCACATAATTTGTTGATACTAATTTTTTCTATTAAGTAATCTACATTCGGGCGAGGTTTATTTTTTATTTTTTATTTTTTATTTTTAACACATAAACAACTTTTATTATAACTGATAGTGAAGATCATCATCCAACAACCAATTCTTAATAGAAAAAGGAGGAATAACATGATAAGGAAAAGAACTTTCACATCTTAATTGAGATCTTGCTAAAGTATCTGCACACCAATTTGTAACTCGTCTAGTCCATGAACACTCGTAGCCAGTTGTAAAACTGCTTGGCCGGCCCCCCCTGAATGCCCCAATTGCATCCCTAAAGATCCATCATGCAGTTGCTATACCTGTTGTACTCCTGAAGCCAGCATCATAATTGACTTTTATCCACTGAGGTTGAGGTCTCTGCCAACCAGTCTTCGAGTATCCATTAGACATTGCTGGAGTAGATAAACATGGTCTCTGTTTTATTTTGTCTGGATTTGTAGCTATTCAATCATCTGCATCATAACCTGCATATTGAACTATTGATTCCCAGCCCATCTTTTTCTGTTTGAAAACAAAATTATTCCTATCTTTCCATAGCCACCAAAGTATAAACAAAGGTAAACAATTAGCAACATTAGTACCAGGTAAAGCAGACCAATCTATTAAGAAAGATAACTTATCCTCAACAGAAACATTAGGATCATATAAATCAAGAGCTGCTGATTGAAAAGTAGACCATACAGAGCATGTTTCTGGACACATAAACAGCAAATGGTTTAAACTTTCAGGTGCACTACATTTTAAACAAAGATCAGTTTGAGATATATGTCTTCTTTTTAATCCAGAACCAACAGGGACAATGTTAGACAATACTTTCCATAAAAAATGTTTAACTTTTGGTGCCACATTACATTTCCAAATCTTTCGTTTTAAAGTATTTGAGTTATCATGATTCCTATGTAACATGTGGTTAGAATTTGTTCTAGTACAAAGCCAATAACCAGATTTTACAAAATACTCACCATGAGTATTATAATGCCAGCCTAAAACATCTGGGCATTGAGATTTTGGTAACTTAAGAGCTAAAATCCTAGGGATATCTTCATCTACAATTATCTGATGAATCAATTTCATATTCCAAGTCTTAGTAAGAGGGTGAATAAGCTGTGCCACAGTTGTGTATTGAGCAGCAGCTGTATTTCTCATTCGTGGAGGCCTTGGTGGATCTATAGATAACCAATTGCCATTCCAAAGACTTGTATTTTCACCAGAACCAATTAACACTCTTAAGCCCTTCTGTAAAATTTCTCTACCTTTGATTATAGACTTCCAGCCAAGAGACCTTTGACTACCAAGAGTTGCAGAAAGAAAGGATGAATTTGCATAGTAACGACCCTTAAGCGTTTTAGCTAGTAAAGAATTTGAATATTTGAGCAGCCTCCAAGACTTTTTAGCAAGTAATGATTGGTTAAAAAGCTCTATATTTCTAAATCTTAAACCTCCCTCACATTTAGGAATGGTAACCCTGTCCCATGCGAGCGAATGCATTCCTCTGTGGTTCTGATTCTTTGACCACCAATATTTTGATATAGCTCTATCAATTTCTGCACATATCCCTTTTGGTAATTCAAAACATGTCATTGAGTATACTGGCATTGCCAAGCCAATAGCTTTCAACAATATTTCTCTTCCAGCCTGTGACAAATACTTTTTACTCCACCCTTCTGTCCTTGATCTTTTCAACAATGAATTGGAAAAGGTCAATCTTCTTTCTGCCAAATTGGGGTGGTAAACCTAAGTATTTCTCATATCCTCCTTCATTGTGAATATTTAAAATGTGTCTAATCCTTGTTTTCATGGTTGCCACTACCTTACTACCAAATGTAATTGATGATTTGTTCAGATTTATCTGTTGACCAGAAGCCACTTCATACTTGTGAAGAATATCCCTAATAATGGCTGCAGAGGATGCATTAGCTTGACAATAAAACATAGAGTCATCAGCAAATAGTAAATGGCTTATTGCTGGACCCATGTTACTGATTTTAAGACCTCTTAACTGATTGCCTCTAATAGCCTATTTAAACAGAGAACTTAAAACCTCTGAACAGATAATGAATAAATAGGGGGAAAGGGGATCTCCTTGCCTTATACCCCTATATGGTTGAGAAAATTCCTGAGGGGAACCATTAAGCAGTATTGAAAAAGTGACTGATTGAATACATGACATTATCCACCTAATCCACATTTCATGAAAACCCATTTGTCTAAGAGAAACTTTAATGAAACTCCATTCTAATCTATCATAGGCTTTAGAGACATCTGTTTTTTACAGCCATAAAGGAATTAGAACACCTTTTTCTTACCTTTAGGCTATGTAGCAACTCATGAGCAAGTAAAACATTGTCTGTGATTAACCTATTTGGCACAAATGCGGCATGTTATTCTGAAATTAATAGGGAAAGGAAAGGTTTAAGCCTGTTAACAAGTATTTTTGAAATTATCTTATAACTAACATTGCACAAAGAGATTGGTCTAAAATCAGCCATACAAAGAGGGGTATTAATCTTTGGTATCAAGCAAATATTTGTATGGTTCATGCCATCCTCTATGACATTATTCTGAAAGAAAGCCTGGACCATTTCTAATAATTGGGGATGCAACTCTTCCCAAAACTGTTGATAAAACTCACTGGTAAAACCATCTGGACCAGAAGCCTTTGATGGTGCCATTGAGAACACTGCTAACTTAACTTCCTCCAGAGTAACAGGCTTAATTAATTCCTGATTCATATCAGATGTTACCCTTGGTGATACACTATGAATAACCTCAGCCTGGATAGATGGATCTGGTACATTAGTTGTGTAGACATCTCTAAAGTATTCACCTGCTACTTTAGATATACCAATGTTTGATCTATGTACCACATTATGATGATCCACAATTTCCGAGATTTTATTCCTTGCTACTCTAGTTTTTGCAGATGCAAAAAATATTTAGTGTTCTTATCACCACACTTAAGCCAATTATTCATACTTTTTATTTTCCAGAATTGTTCTTCTAACAAATAGGCTCTATTTAGATCTTTCCTAATGGTGTTTATTGATTCTCTGTGAAGTTTCACCATTGAGGGTACACTGATCTAACAGTCTTTTTAGTCTTATGATCTCTTCATAATAATTATATCTATTGCCTTTTTTCCATCTGGAAAGTGAAGTTCTACATTGTGCCACTCTACTTGACCATGGTAAACCACTTGTTTTGTTCCAATTATTAGAGACCATATCTCTAAAGCCTGGCCTACCTAGCAGACGTCCATCAAATTTAAAGAAATGGTTAGGCAAAGGGTGATCCATCTCAAAAGTAGTAATCACAGGTCTGTGATCACTCACACCCAAGTCCAAAAACTCTACAGACATTACAGGGAATGTTGAAAATGCCTATGTATTTCTTAAAGCTCTATCTAGACAGCAGAAAACATCATGTATTCCTCTCTTTCCATGCCAAGAAAACTTATTGCCTATACTTGGGATATCTTCAAAGTCACATATTGCATAAAATTGTCTAAAGTCTGCAAAAGATCTCTCTGGTCTTAGTGATCCCCCCCCCCATTTTCTCTGAATTATACCTTAATTATTAAGATCTCCTATTGTAAACCAGGGGCCATTTCTGTGTAAAGCAATATCTTGTAGTTTGGACCATGTTATATGTCTTAACGATTGATTTGGGTGTCCATACACACAAGATAAGTAGTAAGAAACTTCATTACTTTGAACAGAAAGATCAACTAAGTTTACAGATGAAAATAAAACAGAAAGAAAAAGTACAGACTTCCACATGATAACTAGTCCCCCACTAAGACCAACTGGTGAGACAATGAAACTACTAGTAAAACCTAATTCATTAACTATTTATTGCACATAAACAGAATGTTGTTTTGTCTCCATGAGGTAAATGATATCTGGGAGATATTTTCTATTTATCTCCTTAAGATGTCGAACTGCGAGGTCATTACCCAAGCCTCTGCAGTTCCAACTCAGTGTCCTCATGGTGTATGTGGTGGTATAGGGCCCACCGCACCTCTAGTTGGTTCCATTTCAGGATCTGCAACATGTAATTGACCAGCTTCTGGTTTCAGTAACAGAACTTGTGATTCCTTGGCAACAGAATGATCTGAAGTACTAGCCATACACTTCCTTTTTCTTGACTGAACAACTATCTCAACATTCATAGCATCACCAACAGAGATATCTTGGTCTTGGTTTAGCTCACAATCTCCTGTGAAAAGCTGATGAACTGGTGCCTGATCAATCTCCTGATGAGAAGGTTCCTCATTCTGAACAGGCAGCAAGTGATAATTTCCTTCCCTAATTTGCTGAATCTCTTCCATGATTACCCTCACTTGTTCTGCAGCTTTAGCATGAGGATTTGGATGTGCCGCATGATCAACTTGTGGATCCAATTCCTCTATAATGATACCACCATCCACAGGTTGAGGAGGTGCATCATCATTGCTGGTATCATCATCAGAGAAATGATGTGGACCACCATTTTGAATCAAGCAAGCCCTAGTATCATGTGTTAGCATTCCACAGGCAGCACAGAACCCTCTTAACCTCTCATACCTTAAAGAGAGAATTGTGTTTTCACCTATTGAAAACTGAAAGTTCTACTGAAACTTGAGAGGGTCTGCAACATTCCAGTTTAACCTTACTCTGACAAATTCCACTCTCGAATATGTCGCTGGATCAAAATCCACTTCAAGCAGAAATCTTAAAGCTCTTCCTATGGCAGCTATAACAGGACGGTTTAGGAACTGGAATGGAATTCCCCTGATTTGCACCCGGAAAGGAATGAACTGCAAATCAAAGGGATCAAAAGTTGGAGTCCATCTGGTTAACACCAGCATTCTATTAGCAAAAGCCCAAGGGCCTTTGCGTAGAACATTTTTCATGGACTCTCGAGAGGGAAAGAGGAATTGAAAATGACGACCTTCGATAATTCTTCCATGAACAATCCCAGCAAGGCCCCAATTGTGTGGCATGGATGTAAATATTGCTCTCAGATTCTGCTTGCGAGGCATGAGAGGTCGTCCGATAAGGCTGAATTGGTTTTCAGCCATTGCATGATCAAGCAATGCTGAAGGGAGAGAAATTGGTGGATCATTGATTCCCAAATCAATGTCCTGAAGGGCACGCCCTATGTTTTCAGCCATGGGCTGTGAAATTGAAAGAAGATTGGAAATAGAAAGGGATTTGCGAAGGAAATTTTGGGAATTTAGATCGTAAAATAAAAGCACAAAATTCAGTTGAGAATTGTTGATGTCAAATTTATAGAACTTACCTCGGTGATGTTGCAGTTGAAACCCATTACTCCAAATCGTGGGTTTCCAGTAAAGAATATCCGATTGATGGCATCGTGATTTCGAGAAATTCGAGTACCAGCAATCGTGGATTTCTTGCAGTGCCACCAGAGAAAAGGGACGACGCCGAGATTTCAGGAACCGGTCTTCAACGGTTAAAATCGCCCAATTTATCGCCATTATATAGGTTTAAATAGTAATAGTATACAAGTATATATATATATATATATATTATGTAATATTTAATTATAAATATAATATTTATTAGTAATATTGAAATAAAACTATAAAAATATATTCTACTATTATTTGGTAGCAAAATATATTATTTAAAATATTATTTGAAATATATGATTAAATATGTAAATAAAATGTGTACATAAATTATTTTTCAATATATGATTATATTTATATACCTTTTAATTATGTTTTTGTTTTAACAATTAATTTAATTTTAAAACTTTAAATAAAGATTTTATGCATATTTTGTTTTAGATTTATATAGTTAGATTAGATATTTGTTCATTGTGCTAGTGGCAAATGTAATATCTAATACCCAGTAAAAATATTTATATATCTTAAAAGAAATTACATTTTAATATATTGTAGGTCATTTTGTTATTTTTATATATTTAAGATCAGTTATAACATTTTATCTACAAAAGATAATGATTACGAATGTGTTTTACAAAATGGAATGCTAATATAGAAAATGAGTATTTAAAGTATATCCGAAAAATAAAAGTCGGATTATAATTGATGAAAGACAAGTTAAGTAATTAAAATCATCATTCATAAATATAAGAAGTAAAGTCGATCTATGTGTAGAACATATCCTAATCCAAAAATATAATGTGCCCTTATGATATATTCCTTCGGTTTTTTATTGATTGATTTTTTAGGTTTTTTACATATATCAATAAAACACATTAATAACTAGTAATAAATACATATTTTTATGTAAAACAAATTTCTATATCTTTTAACCAATAGTTTTTCAATTATTTAAATTAATATGTTTTGAAGTTTACAATTTTATAATATTTAAATAGAAATATTTATAAAAATTGGTGAAAATCAATCTTTTCAAACAATTTTTTTTCTAAAACATCAAACATTTAAAAATGGAGGGAGTATATTGAATTCGATGTTAAATGGAAGTTTGAAGCTGGAAATTTCATTTTTCAATGCATTATGTTTTTTAGTTTAAGTCTTTGTGTTTAAGTCCTTATATCTTTAGTTTTAAGTCTTTGTATTTAAGTCTATGTGTTTTATGTTTTAAGTGTGTGTTTAATTATGTTTTTAATGTAAAGTGTATTGTGTATTGTGTTTGGTTCTGTTTTCAATGAATTGTTTGATCTGATTTGTGTTATGAATATGTTAAGTTTCATTGTATTTGATTTCCATTTGTTGACTTATTTTATATTATGTTTTAATTATATTTTGTGTTATGATTATGTTTTGTCTTGTTTCCGAAATAGAGATAGAGAAGAAGATGAAGAAGAGTGATAAGGAAAAGAAAAAAAATCAGAATAAAAGAAAGAAATAGTTAGAACAACAAGTAAGTAAGTAAGTAAGTAAGTGATGTATGTGATTTAAATTGTGGTTTAATATATTTTGGATTAAATTTTGGAATATGAGTTGAATTTTGGATTATAAATATATTGGTTTGAAATTGAAATATGTATAAAAAAAACATATTTTTTAAGAACTTCAAAGTTTTTAACCATCAGAAAATAAAGAGTTAAAAATCTTAACAAAAATTTCTTAAATAATAAAATGATTGTAAATTTAGTTAAAAACTCTTTAGTGGTCTTTAAACATTTGAGATGGTCTAAGTCCGGGTTTTGAAGAGCTACCTTTGGCCGAACTTGACCTGAATTTATGATAAACTCAAATATGTGGAAAATAAGCGGTTAAGTAAAGATTCAATCTAGATTTCATAACTACATAACCAATAGAAAAATGTAAAAGTTAAAAAATCATAACCAATATTAGATACCAAATATAGTTTCATAAAAGGTAAACTAAAGGAGATACCACTAAAAAACAATAATTACATCTATAATTAGGCTTTTTTTAACTCCTATAGTATAGGTGTTGCTGTTTCTTTTTTCATAGTCTTTCTTTCTCATTCTCTCTCTCAATCGTTCATTTGTTTTTTTTTAAGGTTTATATTTTGGGTGTAGGATTTATACTTTTATGTTTAGGATTTATATTTTGTGTTTAGGGTTTATATTCTTATGTTTAGGGTTTATATTTTGTGTTTAGGGTTTAAATTTTATGTTTAAAGTTTATATTTTTTGTTTAGGGTTTATATTTTTGTGCTTAGGATTTATATTTTTGGTGTAGGGTTTACATTTGTGTTTATGTTTTGGAGTTTTGTATTTTGGGTTTAAATTTTTAGTTTAGAGTTTAAATTTTAGATTTTAGAGTTTATGTCATTAATCTAATTTACTATTCATTTTTTTAAAAAAATATAAATCTGTTTTAAATAATTTTAGTTATGTTAGATTGATAATTTTTTGGGTACTTTCATGATTTTATTATTTGGTTTAGATGCTTTTATTTGCAAGAAAACTAAAAGAGGGTGGAGTTTAGAAAAAAAAGAAAAAAAATAAGAGAGAGAGAGAGTAAGGAGGGTAAAAGAAAGATATGTGTGGTATATTGTTGTGAAAAATCTAATTATACACTCCAATTGTTAGATTCATAATATTGGGTTTATTAGTAGTTTTGTGTCAAATTGACCCTAAACTAAACTAATATAATATCTCATGTTTAAATATTGATCGTAAAGGGTATAAGGGTTAGTCTTGTTTTCAAACAGCTCCAACAATTTTAGTATATTCTTATATCTCTTTCTATGAAACCAATTTGGAAAATTTTAGGGAAAAAAAAAAGAATCACTAATAATATAAATTTTCTCTAATAAATTTATTTTATTAAGGGTATCTTAAATTTCCCCGTAAAACTAGTGCATTTATGGGGCATTCTCAAAAATACCACAAAAATTCGATATTTTTAAAAAATACCACACACTCCCAAAAGTTTCAAAAATACCACAATTTTTTTCAAAAATACCACAAAAAATGTTTTTTTTCCAAAAATACCACAAATTTAAAATAGCTTTAAAACTTTAAATTTAAACCCTAAACCTCCAAAGCCAAACCCACCCCTTCAAAACTAAACCCTAAACTCTAATTAGTGAACCCAAACCCAAACCCTAAACCATTTGGGAGTGTGGTATTTTTAGAACTTTTGGGAGTGTGTTGTATTTTTGAAATTTAAACTTCTTTTGATGGTATTTGAAGGAATTCCTCTTTATTTTATTAATGATATATTTATGATTAGCCTTTAATAATCAATTATTTGAAATTTAATATGATACTGATCCGCGCTATGCGAGGAAAAAATATTTATTTGTGATCTTCAATTTTTTATATTAAATATTTTTTTTTGAAGTGTGTTATTTAAGATTATCATAATTAAAGATAATATCTATAATCAATTAATTATAATTTTTTATTTTAAGTAGTTATTATGTTTTATTATAATTGTTAAATTTTAATGCTCTTTAATGTCATATTCAATGGTTTTATTAGAAGCTAAGACTTTGTGTTATATTATATTTAATGTGAACTGTATATTATAATTATAAATTGTTGTAATTAAATTTTTTATATATTTGGCTTTTTATTTAGTAAAATATGTAACACTTTTCAATTAAATTTATTTAAATTTTATAATTATAAAATATACTCATTTTATTTGTATTTTGTATTTATAATTATACATTTTATATTAAATATTGTATTTTTGTATTTTATTGTCGATATATATGTATATATACAGTTATATAATTGTTAATTTAGCTAATTACCGATAGTCAATCAAGACTTAGAATATATACTGCATTTTTATATATTTATATTGCATATAATTTATTTATTAGTAATTATTATTACTTATAAACGTTTTTAATTTATTACAATTATTTTTTTAATAATTTTATATTCTAAAGTCAATATTAGATATTTTATATTTATTTAAAATATTTAAAAATGAATATAAAATAACAAATTAATAACCTTTAATATTAATTCAAAATTTTAATTTGTTAAAATTGTAATAAATTTTAGTTTATACGACATATTTAACTAGTTATATGACATATATTTATTAAAATAAAAATTTTTGACCCGTGAAAAATTATCCTAAATGTACTAATTTTTAACTTAGATATTCTACTTATTTTATTTCAAACATAAAGTAATAAAAATAGATAAAAGTATTTAGAGCTAAAACAATATAAAGTAACTCAAAATTTCATAAGTAAAATCATATGCATATAAAATATTTTAGAAGTGTGTCAAATTCTTTCTTATAACATACAATCATAATTTATACTCGTAATTACTTAATATATATATATATATATATGAAAAAAATCAAAGCAAATAAAAAACATGAAGAAAAGAACAAAAAAATAATCAAAATTATTTCCTAAACTTTCTCTATTGGGTGAAAAACCTTGACTTTATAGGTAAATCCTAAATATTTAACTAAAAATTACCTAGTTATTTTATTCTTGGAAGTGAGCGTGTTCGTGGTGCATATTACAAAAATTACCTATTTATTGTAATTCTTCATATTTTATAATCATCGAAGAATGCTTTCTAAAAAACCCAAAAGAAGAAAACATTCTATGATGATTATAGAGTCCGATGAATTACAATACTAAATTCTCAACGAAAAAGTTGTCTATACACTTCTAACATAATATATAGTAGAGGCTAAGTAAATCTAAGTTCACTTGTTGAGAGTACATTGTAGTTATTTTAGAATATTTTACTTCGTAGTTAGAAAGACTTTTTTAACATATTCTCTGCTTCTATATATTTTCAATATGCGTCCACGTAATCATCATCGCCGTTTTCTTTGACTAATGACAAAAGTAATATAAAGTATTTCCTAATCATTCTATTTTAAGAAGACGAAAGCCAGGAACCTGGATGACCATGTAAAGGGTAATGAGGAAAACCATCACGAGAATAAAGTTCCCAATGATGAGAACCCCGATATATAAAAGCAGTTTTTACCTTCCTAATAGTATTCATACTAAACATGAATGCCCATGGCATGAAGATTATAGATGAGAAGGGTGAAGGCAAAGCTACATGAAAAGCTTTGTGAACGATTTCAAGATAAATGCTCCCATATTAGAAAAATATAGTTATAATTGCGTCTCCCATCGTCAGAATGTCGAATATCATAAAATAGTGAATCCAAGGTCTTTAGCCAAAATGGTCTTATCGTCGTCGTCAAAGTCACCATGTAAAGTAAAATTAGTGCTAGTCTAATTTTTATGGATACCCTACACAATTTTCATAAATGTGTCATCATAAATACTAAAATATATATAAAAACATAATTCTAAATATAATAAAATCTTCAAATTACACGAAACGTTATATAGAAAAGAGTAATAAACACAAATAAAATTTTACTGGTGATATATAGCCCTCTTATCACTTTTTCTTATAAAATCATTCATTAAGCTCACATAATCGAGTTTTCAACTATAGATGTCTCAGTTAGATAAACACAAATTTTCAATGGATATATACTTTGTAAACAACACTCTGCCTATCACCAATTATAAATTCAAGTTTTTTCAATAATATGAACATATAATATGTTTCATACTCAGTAAAATGTCTCCGTTAATATTCTATTTTTCTAAATGATAACTTAGATTAATATAGTTAGAGAATTTTCAATCATTTAATATAAAAATTTAAAGTCCTACAAAAATATTGGTCTTACATTAGAAATTTTTTATTGTTGACAATGTACATTTCCTGTGCACATGCATGGATATAATTCTACTATTATTATAAAATATACTTAAACTAGTTAATATCTTTTGGACACAAAACCTAATTCATTACCAAAATAACTTCACTGATATTGAAATTATGAAAATGTCTAATAATTTTATAATTTATTACAAATATATACACAATAAATTTATTTTAAAAAATGTTCCTAGAATTAGATGTCCTAATCAATTGCTTATGTAACTTACATTGTGGGCCGGTCCTGCGTAAAACTAGTTGTAAATGCTATAGTGGCTACAAGAGCAACCACTATAGAAGAGCATTTTTATTTTCTTTATATTTGTTAGCACATATACTATCTTATTTGCATTTCAGTTTCAATTTATTTTTCGGTAAACAACCAACACATCTTGATGGATAAAAATAATGCAACATCATCATTGTCAAGCTCTGTTATTACAAGAAACAAGAAAGATGATTAATAATGATAATTATCTTTGATATTGGAATGAAAAGACAAATGTTGTATACACATCTCGCATAACGTATTCAGTGTGTAGATTTGCCTTCGCAATGTCTCGGGGCATAAAACCATCTTTATTCTTTATATTCATGATATTCGTTTCAGTTTCACTCATACAGAAGACACTTAAAGGGCGCCAATTCATAGTTACCAAATGCAAAGGTGTATTATCATCCACATTTTGCTCTGTGATAAGATGTTTGTAATTCGGATTAATCCATCGAATTTGGACAGCGTTCTACAATCTCTTTCACAACACCCTAATGATCATTCTAAGCAGCCATATGAATTGCAAAGGAACCATCTTCGTTGCATTCATACACACTCTTTGGTGACTGATTAAGTACCCTAAATATCAATTTGTGAACCCCACTGATGCTCCAACAGAGAGACAAATCCGTTCTTTTTCATCTCTTTCATTAATAAGACTCGGGTCTTTACTAAGAATAGCATGAAGAATATCTGTTCAAATCAACAGTAGCTTCAATTAAATTCTTCGAGTAAACAACTTTAAATAATTCAGACAATCAAGAAACAAACCTGCATTTTTAGACATAAGAGCTGCGTGTACAATCGACTTCCTGCCTTCCAATTGCGAGGATAAACTAGAAGTTTTTGGGTAATAGCTCAACATTGCATTCACAAACAATGTAAAATCAACTCTAACTGCTATGTATAAGGGTAATATTCTTTGTGTTGATAACTCAAAATTTTATTTGATAATGATTTTGTATATTTATTTGAGTCTAAATTTATAATAGTTTAATCTATCATAAAGGTTTTACTATAAATTGTAGATATATTCTTGTAATTAGTAATATGATAATGATTTTTGTTCAAGTTTTGCACGTCTTAGCCGTGACCAAAACTTATGTAAATAATGTCAATATTAGCGAATAGCGAGACAAATACTATTTTTACGCAATCTTGAATTAAAATATAAATGTTAAAATTCCTTTACAATCATATTTTATACTCATATTTACTTAATATATATGAAAAACAAAGCAAATAAAAAATATATATAAAAGAACCACAAAAATATTATCAAAATTATGACCAAAACTTTCTCTGTTGGGTGAGAAACCTTTTGACTTTGTAGCTAAACCTTATAAGTGTTTGATTAAAAATTACCTAATTTTATTTTTTTGGAAGTGAGCTTTTGTCCGTGGTGCATATTTTAGAGAAAATAAGAGAAGAATATGACGAAGAAGGGAATCAATAAGGTTAATGATTTTATCTACTTTGATAATTGATTCATCTTTCTTCTTCCTATTTTTCCTCAATTTCACATATCTTGTCTCTATTGTAAAAATTACATGGACTTTAATCAAGCTTTTTGGCATTATTTTTGTTTTTCTTCTCTAGTAGAATTAAAGTTTGAAACATTCAAAACAAACACTAAAAGTCATAACAAAAAATGTGTTTGTTAGTATCAACAAATTTTGCCCTTTGATTCTACAAAATCAATATAGAAAATTCATATTTTATATTTAAAACAGAACTTAACAAAGATCCACATATTTGGTTTATACTCGTTTTTATTAACTATTTGACAATTCGGATGAGGTTCATTTTATTTTTAAATATATACTTTAAATATTAATACTATACAAATATATGTATAGAATGTAATATTTAATTATAAACATAATATTTATTAGTAAATATTGAAATAAAATTATGAAATATATTATACTGTTATCATATGACAAAATATAGTATTTAATATATTATTTTCCAAAAATATGATTACAATGTAAAAAGTAGGTGTACATATATTATCTAGAGGAATTCCTTAAAATACCATCAAAAGAAGTTTAAATTCTAAAATACTACACACTCCCAGAAGTTTCAAAAATACCACACACTCTCAAATGTTTCAAAAATACCACAAACATAAAAATTAAATTTGAAGGGTTTATAATTTAGAATTTTGGATTTGGGTTCACGAAATAGGGTTTAGTTTTGAAAGGAGTGAGATTTGGTTTTGGATTTCTAGGATTTAAATTATAAATTTAAAAGCTATTTCAAATTTGTGCTATTTTTAGAATAATTTTTTTTTTTTTTTGGGATTTTGGAACTTTGAGTAGGGGTGTTCAATGTGGATATCGGTTCGGTTTCGGTTCGGTTTTTTTCGGTTTTTCGGTTTTTCGGTTTTTGAAAAATAGCTACCATATTTAAACCAT
>OVBE01007079.1:0-18939 GCA_900406425.1 Iberis pinnata | reverse complement strand
TAGAAAATGACAAGAAATGTTATGTAAAAATCCTAAAATTCTAGTGTTATCACTCAGGCAACTTATTTGTTTTGATAAGGCTCGGTGGAGCAATTTCTAGCTCGGACATGGAATTAAAAATTTATTTCTCTTAAAAATTCATCGGAAAACTACTAAAAAATAAACCGACGCAACATGTCTAAAAATTGAATTTCAACACTGTTTTCTCCTCAAATAAACCAAAATTTAGCTTTTTATGGCACATTTGAGTACAAAATTGTATCTTTCGGGGATGGAAAGTATTTCGAAAACAAACTAAAATGGAAAATGTAAACAATTAGAAAGATGTTAGTGGTTTGTTAATGGGTAACACTTTGAGTTCTGCACCCATTTATCAAACTAGTTTTGTCCTCCATTTTATTAGTTGAACAGTTTAGCTAGAGATTTCGTTTTGAAATTTTTTTTCCAAAAGTTTCGTGATAATATCCCCATGCTATGCTACATTTGTGACACATGAAAAAACTATATTAACTATTGTTAATAGTGTTAATATATCGAGAGTTGTATGAAAAACCAATGATGGTCCTAAATATACAAAACTAACTATGGTGTCTATTAAAAAAAAAACTATTTATGGACCTCCTAGATGTTTTGCCACGGTTGATTTTCTTTTTTTTGACGGTAAATGTATTTATATTAAATCGTAAAATTAACCTACAGAGAAGTATACAACTCGCACAGAGGAATCAAAACGGTTGAGCTTAAACACCACTTTATCGTCCTATTAACAATGAGCATCTTCTGAAACATTAGTGATAGTTGAGATATATTCCGTAAAAGCTTCAAATTATTTCATTTTCTCTCCGTTTTAAAAGATTGTCGATTTAATTATCATTTTTTACTTTTTAAAAAATGTTGTTTCAGAATTTCAATGCATAAATTGAACGAGTTTGACTTTTATAACTAATAGAATAAGTATAGTACTTTTTATATTGATTGAATTAGAGTACTTAATGTTATTTTTAGAGTAATTCCTTGAAACACCATCAAAAGAAGTTCAAATTCCAAAAATACCACACACTCCCAAAAGTTCCAAAAATACCACACACTCTCAAATGTTCCAAAAATACCACAAACATAAAAACTGAATTTTAAGAGTTTAAAATTTAAAATTTTGGGTTTGGGTTCACTAAATAGAATTTAGGGTTTAGTTTTGAAGGGGTAGGGTTTGGTTTTGGGGTTTTTGGATTTAAATTTGAAGTTATAAAGTTATTTCAAATTTTTTGGTATTTTTGGAACAAAAACATTTGTGTGGTATTTTTGAAAAAAAATGTGGTATTTTGGAACTTTTGGGAGTGTGTGGTATTTTTGGAATATACTTAACTTTTTGTGGTATTTTTGAGAATGTCCCTTATTTTTATAAAAAAAAACATAAATTTTTTTAATATGTGTGAAAAATCTAAAATGATAACTTTAAAAAAAAACGAGGAGATGGATATTATCTTTAGGAAAATAGATTTGATCAACTAATTAAAAGTTTACCTTTATATTATTTTACTCGAGTTTGACTCTTTGTAATTACGAAATACCATATTATAAGAAAAATCATTATTATCGGGTTTTATGGATCCTCAATTGACAAAAACAATCTCTCTTATGTATAACATATATAATAAAATTTTATTTCAAGTTGAAAATCTTACGAGCATTTTGGTTTCAAAGCTATCAAATATGTCTGATTCTAACATTAATTATCTTAGAGGCAGAAAATTTTTCAAACCAAACCAAACTAAATATAATTATAATGTCCAAAACCAAATCAAATATTAAAAAAAAATTATCCAAATGGAATAAATTTTCTACGATGAAATTTCAGAATCCAAATCAAATATATAAAAATAATAATAATTTTATTATTAAAAATTTGAAATTGATAATTAAATTATTAATTTAATAAAATCCAGATGAAATTTTGAAGTTTGACCAAATTAATTAATTTTATTCAAATATATAAGAACATATTTCAATATGTTATGTTCATAATACATTGAAATATATTTAAAATTTTATATAACTAATTGAAATAATATAACTACCGTTATCTTTTTATCATACTTTTTTTCTAACCATAATTTTAACTGATTTTTTAAAACATAATCAAAATAATATTTTTCAAATGAAATCTAATTTTAAACATTCGAATAACCAAAAACCTAATAACCTGAACCAAATCCAAATAAAACCAAAAATGATTTAATCCTACATCAACTTATTTTCTAATATTCAAATAAACCAAATATCCAATAAATAGAACCCAAACCGAATGTCCACCAATTGACATTCGGATTATAACACAAAACAATATTACAAGCTGATTTGGATGCTAGTTGATCGTTGGGCTTTTAAGGCCCATTTATGAAATTTAGTTTTCTCTCGTAAGTCCTAATCAAGTTTTAGGGTTTCACGGAATCTTAAGTTTTACTCTATAGTTTTTAAAGCGGCATATTCTTCCTGTTCTCAGTCTCTCCTTCTTTATTCTTCTCAAATCTCAACACTCTGTAGCAATGGCGATTACTTTTTCAGATCTTCACACAGAACAAGGTGTTAAATCCGTGGAGGAGCACCTCGCTGGAAAGACCTACATCTCCGGGTATGTTTTGTCATTTCTCTTCTTTTTCTATGCGATTGTAACTTAGATTGTTTTGACATCTCAAAGAATTCGAATTCGCAGGGATCAGTTGTCTATCGACGATGTGAAGGTTTACGCTGCAGTTTCGGAGAAACCTGGCGATGGTTTTCCCAATGTTAGCAAGTGGTACGATGCCGTAGCTTCCTCCCTCGCCAAAAGGTTCGTCATGTCTTGATTTAAAGATATTGAAATGATCCATTATGATTTGGAAAATGTAAATGCGGAGCTTCGATTGTTGCAGTTTTCCAGGAAAAGCTATTGGAGTGAAAATTGGAGCTGGTGCTCCAGCTCAAGCTGAGGTAGCTTTAGCTTAATTCTTAATGGAATCTTGAATTTGTGGTCTCTATTGTCTTAAATTACGTTTCATTAGACCATCTAGTTTTGATTAGCATGAATATAATTGTGCTCTCATATACCTTAGTAAAATGGATAATTGTAGTATTGAACAACTTGGTACGGAAAAATCTTTTGTTTTTTAGCTTAATTGTTTTGTAAATTGTCAACAGGCACCTGCAGCTACTGAAGATGATGATGACGACAACATTGATCTTTTTGGTGACGAGACCGAGGAGGAAAAGAAAGCCGCAGAGGAGAGGGAAGCTGCTAAGAAAGACAACAAGAAGCCTAAAGAGAGTAAGTCTCCTTTTGTTATCTAACTTGCAAGATTGGATTAGTTATTCTATTGATTTTAATGGGAACATATTTGATTAATCTAGGAGTAATTAGCTGGATTATGAAATCATATGGTTCATTTTCTATGAGTTCTTATATGCTTTTGAATTCCGAATTTTTTTCTAGGTGGAAAGTCATCTATACTCATGGAAGTTAAGCCATGGGATGATGAGACCGATATGAAGAAACTTGAGGAGTGTGTTCGCAGTGTTTCGATGCCTGGACTCTTCTGGGGAGCTTGTATGTCAAATATCTCTATCATGAAAAAGAGTTAAACTTACTTTTGTATAGAAGAGTTTTCTAAACTGAGTCTTTTCTTCTGGTTAATTGTTGCAGCAAAACTGGTACCAGTTGGTTACGGAATCAAGAAACTCACTATTATGCTTACAATTGTTGATGACGAAGTGTCCCCAGACAACCTCATTGAAGATTATCTCACCTCAGAGCCTAACAATGAGTACATCCAGAGTGTTGACATCGTCGCATTCAACAAGATTTAGAGGCTTTAAACTCTCTTACTACCAAAAGATATTTGATTTCCAAGTTTTGTTACTTTTTTGTTGTTCTGCTGATCTGTTTCTTTTCTAGTTTGCAAGACCTTCCATGTTATAAAAGAAGTTTCACTTTCACTACCAATACTTTATTGTTCCGTTTTTGGTGATTGATTATGAAACATTCAGATACAATGAAAAATTCTCTACTATTTCAGAAAGAATCACATATCCTGCAGCTCCAATCACTAGAGTAAGTGTCAATTTTCCTCCTGGAACAAGCTGTGGTAAGTTTGTTGCTGTTGATGATGCTAATGAGTATCTATCTGACCAAGACATTGCTGCTGGGAGGATTCCAAACAATACCAGAACTGCATAATAGACTATAGTTAGTCTTTTCTCTTTGTTGAAACGTGTGTCTACTTGCTGATTCAGGTGTGCTCAAGAAAAGAGTTGTACCTCCATATGTCCCGGCGAAATCTAAAGCTTTGAAGAAAATCTCTGGATCCAGTAAGGACAGGAATAGCGGTGGAACCAGTGTAAGAAGGTAAAGAAAAGGCTTGTTCTGCCCTGTGGGGAGCTTCAATACTTGAAAGTTTCATAAAAGCAGAAAAGATTATGCAGTTATGTCTTAAGGTCAGTAGATTTAGTAGGTGTTTAATGATTACTCATTACTCACAGTCAGAGAAGAAATCGGTGAGGCCTAAGACAAAGCCTATATAAGATGTTGCAATGGCGAGAAGAGAGAATGCTTCCACAAAAGGCTGTGTGATCAAAAGCAGGACTTATGTGAGGTAATTGGTGTGAGTTTATCAGACAAGAAAGAACGACTAAACTTACACCGACAATTACACTGTTTGATCTCAATTGTTGCAGAGGATCGCTCATCTTCTCAACAACCACACCAGTATCTGGGAAAGATCCAAGAATTACAGCGTTCCAAACAAGAAACAAGCCAAGTGGTATGGCCGTGCCAAGTACAATCGCAGTCCTGAAGATAGAGATAATCAGAAGGCTGAGTTAATCTCGACAGATTAGTTGAGCTTGAGTGTGATATCACCTTACTTTCGGCAAGTCTCCTTCAAGATCTGTGCAGAGAACTGGAACCACATTCTACAAGAGAAGCAGTCAGTTACGGAGTCAAGAATCCAACATTGAAATCATGAGAAGCATTGACTACCTGATAAACAAAGGAGAGGGCAATAATGGGTATGCTCATAGGAACAGCTTCAAAGTTAGCTTTGAGAAGAGATTCCCAGTGCAAGTCTCCACTCGCAACTGCCTAAAAGATGCTCATATTATCTATGGTTTGGTTTTCCCTTGAATTCATATGAAAGTCTAACTAAAGAGTTGTTACCACAAGTGCTGCAAACGATGCAATTACTCCAAACACCAGAACTCCATTGGCTGCACCGATGAATCGCTGGCTACAAGATGGAGAAAGTTTATGATTAGCTCGTCGGTCTGGCTCTCTTTGGATTAAGTCAGTTGTGGAATCATTGATTGGTTAACCTTCCAAAGAAGCAAATGCCTCCAAGAATCGCTGTGAACAGAGTTGCGCTTTCCCATCTACAGAATTCAGAGATATCAGTACACAAGGGTAACAACTCAAAACTGTTTGTTGTAAAACTAAGAATCAAAAGGGGCTTCTTACATTGGAGTGCCAAGGAAGTTTGTAAGGATGTTCGAAGACCGAGCAATATAGGCCACAAGAAGAGCGTAATGTATGAAAATGTAGGACCAACTGCACAACAAAAGGCTTGTAGTTAAGAGTAAATGAAAGCCTAATTAAGGAAAGCAAGTTCTTAAACGAGATGAGAGGATGATTACGAAGCAACTTGAACACCAAAAGATCCAAGAGTACGGTTCGCCATTGAAACCTGCTCAAAGATCATGTCAAAACTGAGTTTTTTGCGGTAACACTTCGCTCGCATATAAGTATAAGATTGGATATGCTATGTACCAGAGATACACCTCCAGAGCCTAGTTCAGACATGGTTTTAACATTCACTTCAGCAACCAGCAAACCTGTCACAACCTGAAACCACCAACATATATCTCTAAAAGATTAAACAGTGTACTTCCAAGAAACATAGATTAAGATAAAGAAGAAGCATTCATCATCACCATGAAAGCCCAACAGAAAATGCAGGCTACTGCAGAAGCTATAAAACCTGATTCTTGTGTCACTGCTGGAATTGCAAGAATTCCTGCACCCACCTAATCAATCAGTGATTAGAGAATTAGTAGAAACCAAATTGACTCTTATTCAACATGAATCTAAAGAGAGTTAAGAGAAAGAAAAGTTACAGTAGTTCCAGCAACCAACAAAATCGAACTAGACAAACTTCCTGAAAAGTTCATTACTTTTAAACTTTGGGTAATAATCACATGGTGTTGACTGGAAGAACAAAAGATGCAAACTTTGTACCAGATTCTCTCTTAAGTGTTGATTGATTAAGATTAGAGAAGAGCCTCTCAAATTCGACAACCTTGTCTTCTTCTTCTTCTTCCATTGTTCCTTGTGTTTCTCTGCCTTTGTTGGACAGTCCTTGAGGCAAACATTTGAAGAATCTTGAGCTCTGAGTTCTAAAGAGTGGGTTTGATTTGAAACCAGAACGACTTGAGGATATTTGTGATCTTGGTAGAGGAAGAGGAAGAGGGAGAATTCTATTGAGGATAAAGGGTTTTGAAGAGATGGGTAATCGAAGATAAGTTTGTGTTAGAGAAACAGACATCTCTATGCTTCTTTATTTTACTTAGATTCTTGTTGGTGTCTGTGATCAGTCTTCTGGTTTTCTGCAAGTTCTGTTCAAAAGGTTTTTACTGGACTAGAGAGCTTATAATTTGTGTGGCTGTATTTGCTTCCAAATAAGCAAAGACTTTTTTGAAAATTAATCAATGTAAAAGTATGGTGTATACACACAAAAAAAAGTCAATGTAAAAGTAAGTTTTATATGAGGAATTTGAAAATACCATTTTTAGTTAATTGCTCTGAAAATATTTTTTAAAAAATATTTTTTCACAAGTTTAAAATAATAAACTCCAAAACTAAAATCTAATCTCATTGAAATTAAACTTTAATCTCCCAAAATCTAAAAATTTAAATTCAAAACACTTAAAATTCAATTAATATATTTGTGGTATTTTTGGAATAAATATACACTAGTAATATTCATAAAAATGGGTGTATATGATATATTTGTCCCACAAATTAGTTTATTGGTATTTCAGTATTCGTTTTTTATTAATATGTTTCCTTTTAAATATACTAGGTTTTTTTGTTTTGTTTCATAAGGATAAACTTTAAAAAATGTTTTTATCTACATTTAATTTAAAAATATTTAAATTTACTAAGTTGTATAAAAAAATTAGTACCTACAAGCATTAACGATTTAATAATTTGTATAATTGTTATAAAATCAATCCGACCAAAAAAAATATTATAAAATAAATCTTTTGAAACACATAGAAAATATATGTAACCAGATGAGTTGGGTCAATTGGTTTAAACGCAGTCGTTGGTGATATTGTGTTTCTGAGTTCGATTCATGGTGAGAGAGTTCTGCTTTCTAAAAAAGAGTTATAGAACATGTTTGGGCATCGCCTTGGGGAGATCAACGGGCATTTTCTGTTTCTCATCTAAAATTTAATAGTTAAAATATATTTTTTAAAATTCATCAAATAAATTTTTTTATTAATTATATAAAAACATCGAGTAGATATATAAACCATTGGTATTTAAAAAGTTTCTATATTTGAAAAATTATTTAATGGTTCATAATAAAAGTTTATTGTCGAAAAAATAAATAAATTATTGTAAGTCTTTGAAGGTAGAAAATAAGGTCATAGCCCAATATCTTTTTGTGGTCAACGATATGTAATTTTTCCTTATCCATATTATCAAGAAAGTCCATTGTGGTTGATTTGGGTCCAACAAGAACGGGTCAGAAACAGTGACCGGATCCTAACTTCAAAAGAAGAAGAAAAAAATTCTTTTATTTTCCTTTTCTTGTCGTCTTTGAGGGAATCAACCTCGTATATATTTCGTTAATTTGATTATTTCTTCTCCTATATATTCCATTAGAATGCGAGAAAAAACATATTTTGAAATTAGGGTTTATCTTCTTCTTCCCTCTGACTCTAAAGAACTGGTTTTAGCCTTTAGGTTTTTGAAGTCTTGAAAATAAACAAACATGAAGAAGAAACTCCAAACTCGTTTTCCAGCGGTATGCTCTGTTTTAGCCCTATACTCTTCTTCTTCTTCTTCTGAGTGTAGTTACTAGTTAGGTTCCTCTTCGTTTCAATTCTTTCGTTTATACTCTCTGATAATGGCTACGAACCTAAGAAGGCTTCTCTTCTTTCGTCTTGTGTTGTCTTCTTTAGTTCTTTATGGACTTAACTCTATGTTGCTGTTTCTTGAAATTAGAAGGTTATGTTGTTTAGGGATTTAAGGAGTATGATTCTGTTATTACTGTAGATGTTCTTGTGTTGAATCAATTTGGTGGACTCATTGGTTTAGGGAGTATGATTTCTGTTATTGCTGTAGATTTTCTTGTGTTGAATCAATTTGGTGGATTCTTTGGTTTGGTGAGGATCTTTCTGAACGTGAATTGAATCTCAAATTGTGTTACAGAATAGGATTAAGAAGATTATGCAAACTGATGAAGATATTGGAAAAATGGCAATGGCGGTTCCTCTTCTTATTTGTAAGTAATCTTTCAGATTGTCTACTTGCAAGTTCATATATAGTTTGGTTTGAGTATTGAGTTTGTGTGAATGTGAATTTTGTAGCTAAAGCTTTGGAGCTGTTTTTGCAAGAGTTATGTAATCACACATATGATATAACTCTTAGACGAGGTGCGAAAACAGTTAACTCTTTTCATTTGTAAGTGTGAGCTTTAATCTCTTTTAGCTTTGGTTTTTGATAAACCAATTTGTTTTTCTTGCTTCTTAGAATCTTTCTTAATCTGTTTCTTTTCAGGAAGAAGTGTGTGCAGGAGTTTAATCTCTTTGATTTTCTAAAAGATATTGTTAGTAAAGTTCCTGATTTGGGTGAGTTAGAAACCGAAGACCGATCTGCTACTAAAAGAAGGTTTGGCCAAATATCTATACCAATGTCACCAAGCCAGCGACCAAACTTTGGTATCGGTTTCATATCTAATAACTTGCTTTTTCTTGAATTTGCAGGAAAGTTATAGATGAAGGTAGTTGCAATGATGAAGATATGATGAAGACCACTCAAATGGTAACTAGTTAGAGACTTAATTCTTCTGTATTTGGCTCAAATGCTTAAGTTTTGTTTCTTGTTTGCAGCGCGATGTCAAAGGTATAGGCGCTTTGAGAGGAAAGCAGAGTAGAGGTCACAGTAAACAAGGTAGTGGAAGAAGGGGATGTAGCCTGTCTCTGTCTCTATCTCTGAAGCTTGAAGATGATATAGAAGATGTTTCTCCTAGTAGCCCATCTTCCGAAAACTTGAGCCTTTCACTTTCTCTTGATGAGAAACCAGTATGTATCCAAGTAGAACATAACAATGATAGTAAATCAGGATCAAAAGTAAGGAACTTTGATCTGAATGTGTCACTAGATGAGAATGGAGAGTATGCTACATCATTTGAAGAACAGCTAGAAGGAATCAAGATGAAAATAGAACCTTATCAACAGACTAGTGGTAGTGAGGAGAATTATGATTGATGAAGTTTGGGAAGGTTTGATTAAGGTTTTAGGTGAAATGACTAAAAGCTAAGATAGGGTTAAAACAACTTAGGAACTAACACACTTTATATATATAATATAGAAGCTTTGTGTGTGTGTTTAGGAGATTGCTCATAATTCTAATCTTGTAATTTCCACTCTTTTTAACTAAGTTTACAAGCCTCAAATCAGCTTTAGTTGATTTATAAATCTATACGAGACTTGCAAATCTTGAATTTTTAAATCCAACGAAAATTAGAGCGTGGAGAAATCTATCAGGAAATAGAATCAAATATTATAGGAGCTAAAGATTAAGACATAACTAAAAAAAACTACAAGTAAACAAAGAAAATATGATGTATCCGTAATCAACTTTTGACTAACAAAATCTTCTAAAAAAGCATTACCATTAAAAAGAGATGAATACAAATGTTAAAAATGAAGTCCACTATTTTTTTTTTTTGTCCAAAATTTGGAAAATTAAAATAACTAAGATAAATTCCATAAAATACTATAAACAATTTATGATTTAGAAAAATTTATTAATTATTTTTTTTTCAAAAATATCATAAACATAAAATGCAAATGAGAAAGGTTTAGAATTTAATTTTGGGTTCGAATTTAATAATTAGAGTTTAGGATTTATATTTGAAGAATGTGTGGTTTAGAGTAGGGTTTTCGAATTTAAACTTAAGGTTTAGAGTTATTATAAATTTGTAATATTTTGAAAAAAAAAATTATATATGTTGAGAATATTTTAATAAAAAATCATTATTAAAGTAACCACTTAATTTCAATAATTTGTGTTGAAAAATATAAAATAAAATCCACTTTAAGAGTTTTAATGAAATCAAAATTCCGGAAATCAAAGCGGTGGTGGTGGTTATCGTCGGCATCTGCAGTTATCCAAGACATCGTGGGCTTGCGATCAAGGGGCTACATGTCTGCAATCCCCACAATTGATCCTACGATCTGGTGTGAAGAAACTGCAATTCATAACTACCTTTGGAGTGGGTATAAAATCAACATCAGGGAAGAACAAGTAACGCTTATCCTTCTTCTTTTCAATTTCATTGCAATTGCACATTGGGTTTTTTCAAAAATTACAATCAACAAACAATTTTCTCTTTTTCTTCTTCTAATGGCTGAAACTGTTAATCGGGGTATTCAGGACATTGATTTGGGAATCAATGATCCTCCCATTTCTCTTCCTCCTGCCCTTCTTGACCAAGCTATGGCTGAGAATCAGTTTAGTTTAATAGGGCGTCCTCTTATGCCTCGTAAACAAAATTTACGAGCCATTGTTGCCTCAATGCCTCGGAATTGGGGAATGGCTGGGCTAGTTCATGGTAGGATCATAGAGGGTAGAAGGTTCCAGTTTCTGTTCCCTTCTCAAGAAGCTATGGAGAATGTTTTAAGGCGTGGCCCTTGGGCATTTGCGGACAGGATGTTAGTTCTGTCTCGGTGGTCCCCTGAATTAACTCCCTTTGATCTCCAGTTCATCCCTTTCTGGGTGCAGATCAGGGGTATTCCGTTCCGGTACCTTAACAATCAAGTTATCTCTGTGATTGGTAGAGCTTTGGGGTTCCTGCTGGAGGTAGATTTTGATCCTGTTAATGATTCAAGGATGGAGTTTGTTAGAGTTAGGCTCAATTGGAATGTGGACTACCCTTTGAAATTTCAACAAAACTTTCAGTTTACCATTAGGGTGAACACGGTTTTGTCTCTGAAATATGAAAGACTTAGAGGATTTTGTGTAGCTTGTGGCATGTTAACACATGATTCTGGAGCATGTTTAATTCAGAATGGGGGGCCTCATCATCCTTTTGATGATGATGATAGTGATGGTAATGATGTTCCTCATATGGCACCAAGTTCTGGAATCATTATTGAAGAACTTGATCCAGAGGAAGTTCATGATGCTCAGCCAACTGCAGATGGAAAGGCTACTGATCAGGTCCAGAGTATGATGGATGAACTTGCTCAGGTGATATATGGCAACCAGTTACACTCACATAGCAGTGGTGGAGAGCAGGACGTTATCATTCAAGAGCCTGTTCATCAAGGCTATGCTGGGACTTCTGACATGGATTTGATGCTAGTCAATCCTACTCTTGGCAAAGTTTCTGGTGATGTTGGAGTGGATTCAAGGAAGAGGAAGTATATGGAAGTTTCTGCTATAAAGGTTTCACCAGATGTTGGTACTTCTGCTAAGGATGAAATGATATCTGAAACAGTTAAGGATTCTCTTCATGGACAAGTTAGAGGCGCGGTGGGCCCAAAACCACCAAGTACACCATGAGAGTCTTAAGTTGGAACTGCAGAGGATTGGGTAATGACCTCGCAGTTCGACATCTTAAGGAGATAAATGCCAAGTATCTCCCAGATATCATTTACCTTATGGAGACAAAACAACAATCTGTGTTTGTGGAGCAAGTAGTAGCTGAATTAGGTTTTTTAAACTGTTTTTTAGTACCACCTAGGGGTCTTAGTGGTGGTAGTGTGGTTATGTGGAAGTCTTGTTTTTCTATTTCTGTTTTATCTTCCTCACCAAATCTTGTAGACCTTTTTGTTCACAGTAATGAAATGAATTTTCACTTGTCTTGTGTTTATGGTCACCCCATTCAACATTTAAGATATCTAACTTGGACTCAAATGGAAAATATTGCACAAACAAGAACTGGTCCATGGATAGCAATTGGAGATTTTAATGATATTAGGAGTAATAATGAGAAATCATGTGGTAGAATTAGACCAGAAAGGACATTCTCAGATATGAGAAATCTGTATATGATGTGTGACTTTGAGGATTTGCAATCTATTGGGAATAGATTATCATGGTATGGAAAACGTAGAGGCCATGATGTTTTCTGCTGCCTTGATAGGGTTGTGGCTAATAAAGAGGCTTTGTCTCTATTCCCTGTTAACTCAGCAGAGTTTCTGGAACTAGGTGTAAGTGACCATAGACTAGTCATAGCTTCATTTGATGTAGAGCAGATTCAAAGGCCTGTTTTCTTTAAATTTGATGGGAGATTGTTGGAGAAAGAAGGATTTAGAACCTCTGTTCTTACTAATTGGAGTACTCAATCAGGTCAGTTATGGCAGGAGAGGATGGCTAGTTGTAGAGGATCAATCTCACGATGGAAAAAGTTAAACAGATGTAATTCTAAAGTTAAAATTGCTAGATTAAGGAGTAGTCTGGATTCTAGTATAATGAATGGTGCTTCTACACAGGAGTTAACTAAGATTAAAAGAGATCTACACTTAGCTTATCTTCAGGATGAAAGATTTTGGAAAGTTAAAAGTAGGAATGATTGGTTGCAATGTGGGGATAAACATACTAAATTTTTCTTTGCTTCTGCCAAATCAAGACAAGTTAGGAATATGATTTCTTCTATTTTAGATGACAATAACTGTTTATATCGTAAGGACACTGATATTTCAAATGTGGCAGTCACTTACTTTAAGAATGTCTTCAAAAGTACACATTCAAATCATACTCATTGGGGCATTGTGTTTGATGGACTTGAGAATAGAATATCAGCTGAGATGAATGAAACTCTGATAAAACCAGTATCTCTAGAGGAAATTAAGACTGCAATATTCTCCTTTGCCCCTTCTAAAGCTCCTGGACCAGATGGTTTTACAGGAGAATTCTATCAACAATTTTGGGACAAGATAAACCCTCAGATTCTGGAATATATCAATAATTATTTTAGAAATGGTGTTCTGGAAGATGGAATCAATCATACAAATATTTGCCTAATTCCTAAAGTGGACAATCCAACAGTAATGAATCAGTTTAGGCCAATCTCATTGTGTAATGTTAGCTACAAGATCATTTCAAAGATCTTAGTTAACAGATTAAAACCTATCCTATATGATATTGTCTCTGAGGAACAAGCTGCTTTTGTTCCAAACAGATTGATTACAGACAATGTGATGATAGCACATGAGCTTCTTCATAGCCTTAAGGTTAGACGAAGGTGTTCTAATTCTTTCATGGCTATAAAGACAGATATTTCTAAAGCATATGATAGGATAGAATGGTGTTTTTTAGAACAAACACTTCATCGGTTGGGTTTTCATGAAATTTGGATTAATTGGCTAATGGGTTGTCTTAAGTCAGTCACTTATTCAGTCATTGTAAATGGAAAACCAAGAGGATTCTTCCATCCTGAACGTGGGCTGAGACAAGGAGATCCCCTGTCTCCCTACTTGTTTATTCTTTGCTCTGAAGTGCTGAGTAATATGCTAAAACAGGCTGATGTGAATAAACATTTAAAAGGTATAAAAATAAGCAATAAGAGTCCAGCTGTGAATCATCTTCTATTTGCAGATGATTCACTTTTCTTCTGTCAAGCTAATTTATCATCAGCTTTAATGATTAAACAGATTCTAACTTCTTATGAACAAGCATCTAGTCAAATGGTAAATGTTCAAAAATCTGCAATAACTTTTGGAAGTAGAGTCCATGATCATATGAAAACAAGAATAAGATATGTACTTCAGATACATAATGTTGGAGGATATGGGAAATACCTAGGTTTGCCTGAACAGTTTGGTAGGAAGAAGATAGATATGTTTCAGTTTATTATTGAGAGAATTAAGGCAAGAACAATGGGGTGGACATCTAAATTTTTGTCTCAAGCAGGGAAAGAGATACTGTTGAAATCTATAGGCTTAGCCATGCCTATATACTCAATGAATTGTTTCCATTTACCTCAAGGAATTTGCTCAGATATTACTAAAGTTATTGCTAATTTCTGGTGGAGTAAGAATGGTAATGCTCGATCAATGCATTGGATGTCATGGGATAAAGTGACTGTCCCTAAAAAAGAAGGTGGATTGGGTTTTAGGGACATTGAAATGTTAAATAAAGCTTTACTAGCAAAACAAAGTTGGAGAATTCTTACTTCTCCTCAATCTCTAATTGCAAAAGTTTTAAAGGGTAGATACTTTGCAAATACATCCATTCTAAAGGCTGGTTTGGGAACTCAATGCTCATATGGTTGGAGATCTATTATTGCAGGCAGAGACCTTCTTAATAAAGGACTAAGGATTTTGGTAGGTAATGGTGATACAATCCTTATTTTTGAAGACAATTGGCTATCTTTAAATCCACCAAGACCTCCTAATCTAAAAGCAAATGCACAAACAGACTTAACAATGGTATCTCAGTTGCTGTGTAAAGATACAGGTCTTTGGGATATTAATAGGGTTAGATCAATTATTTGTGAAGAGGATGTCCCTCTTGTTCTTTCTCTTAAAGTGACTAGAGAGAATTGTCATGATGCAATTAGGTGGCACTATACACCTAATGGAACATACTATGTTAAAACAGGTTACTGGGTTGGCTCTCATCATCTTTTAACAACATCACACACTAATTTAACTGATCAAAATGTTTTGCTAAAGAATAAAGTCTGGAAATCTCCAGCTCCTCCTAAAATTAAACATTTTCTTTGGAAAATATTGTCTAACATTCTCCCTATAGGTTCTGAGCTTGCTAGGAGGGGATTAACTAGTTCAAATTTGTGTTTACGTTGTCATCAAGAGGAGAATTTACATCACTTATTCTTTTTATGCTCTGAAACAAATTTGATTTGGCAAAATATAAGTTCCTTTGATTTTAATTTAACTGATCCAGGGATTACTTTAGTGGATAAATTGAAATATGTATTAGACTGGAATCCAGTGTCTAATTGTTCTATTACTCATCTTTTACCAATGCATATACTCTTGTGGTTATGGAAATCCCGTAATAACTTTTTTTTTTAGCCAAAGAATGCTCTCTTGGGAATCTATTCTGAAATCTGCAGGTGATGATGATGAAGCATGGCAGGAGTCTAATGCTATAGCTCCGAAAGGAATAAGACAGGACAGATACGTTACAAGGAGGAGTGCAGCCAGGATACAATGGTCTAAACCACCAGCTGAATGGATTAAAATAAATTATGATGCAGGTTTCAAAGGTACTACAACAACAGCAACAGCCGGGTGGATAATTAGAGATCCTTTGGGTTGTTTTATACAGGCTGCACAAGCATCAGGAGCTAATGTTCAATCGGTTATTGAGGCTGAGCTACAAGCACTTATAATGGCAATGCAACACTCATGGTGTAGGGGTTTCAAGAAGGTTATATTTGAAGGAGATAATCTTTTGTTACATAAACTACTTAATGGACAAGAAGTCTCTTTTCAATTGGCTAATTGGATTAGAGAAGTTTATTGGTGGTCAAGGAGGTTTGAAGAAGTTAAATTCATGTGGGTACCAAGAGATTCCAATAGATGTGCTGATGCTTTAGCAAGACAACAATTTCAAAGTGATAATCTAGTTTCTTATCATTCTACTCCCCCTTATGTATCAAGATAATTGTGGTCTATATTAATATATATCAGTTTGGGTTTTTTTTTAAAAAAAATCCACTTTAAGATAACCGAACCGTGACAAAAAAAAAAACATAACCGAACCAGTTTCGGATTCAGAAACGGGTCGATTGCGTCGTCGTCTACAATTCTCAAAAATCAAAACCCCCAAAAAACGCGAAAACCTCTCTTCTTCATTCTCTCTCGCTCTCTCCAGTTTCAGAAATGGACTTCCAGGTTGTAATTCTCGCCGGCGGATTTTCCAGTAATCTTGTGCCATTAGTCTCCAAGGTGTCTCTTCTCTCTCTTTTGTCATCAAAACACTCTATAGGTGTACCATTTTAGGCTCTAATAGCTAATTTTCTCTGCAGGAAATCCCTAAGGCGCTGCTTCCTGTAGCGAATCGTCCGGTGTTGTCTTACGTTATGGATCTGCTCGAGAGTAGTAATCTCAAGGATCTGATCGTCGTACGCCATATTATCTATTTTTTTTCCTCTAGAATTCGTTTCGGAGTTTTAGGTTTCAATGTTTATGGACATTGGTGTGAGTTTAGAATATAAGTTGTTCGCATTGCTGGTCAGGTTGTTGAAGGAGAAGATGCTGCTCTGAAAGTTGGTGGATGGATTTCTTCTGCTTGTGTTGATCGTTTACATGTTGAGGTGTTTCTCTACCTCCAATGGCTAAATGCTTTGCTTACTCTGGAATATCCTAGTTCTTCCTGTGGTTATAGATTTAGCAAGCTGAGAAGTTAATTCAGTGTTCTACTGAATTTATTCCTTTAGGTTGCTGCTGTTGCTGAGAATGTAGGAACTGCAGGGGCTCTCAGGGCAATTGCACACCACTTAACTGCTAAAGACATTTTGGTTAGCCAAAATAAAGCCTGTGTCCTTGTAGCTTTTGCTTTGTATAACTTTTGACCTTCTAGCTAACTGGTGATTTGCCTTGATGACTTAGATCGTAAGTGGAGATATTGTTTCTGATATATCTCCTGGTGCTGTGGCCGCCACTCATAGACGACATGATGCATCAGTAACTGTAATGCTTTGTGCTGAACCTGTTAGTGGGACATCAGAATCTGGCAGCGCTGGTGGGAAAGATAAAACCAAAAAACCTGCTTGCTATGATATCATAGGACTTGATTCCTCAAAACAATTCTTGTTATACATAGCCGCAGGTACCTATTTTGAATTCTTTTTTATGTTATTTAGAATGCAACAATATGTATGAACCTTTTGTTGGTTAATTGTGATAGGGAATGAGATCAAGAAAGATACCCGCTTAAAAAAGAGCATTCTCTGTGCTGCTGGCAAGGTTATTTTCTTCTTAATTTTTTTAGATGACCTACAATGCATTTTGTCTTCTAACAGTATGATTATTCGTGTATTAATTAAATCGAAAGTACAGTTTCTTATCATGTCATTTATGATCTAGATGGAAATTCGATCAGATCTCATGGATTCTCATATATATGCCTTCAAGAGGTTGGTTGTATCTGCTTCCCTGGTAACAAATTAGTTTTAACTGTCGAGACTCAATATGTTATTTTCTCTTGTTTCTTACAGATCAGTCCTGCAAGAAGTTTTGGTTCAGAAACCTACTTTCCGAAGCCTGAAACAGGATGTACTCCCTTATCTTGTTCGTACACAGCTGGTTAGTTGGATCAAGGTCCTTTCACATGAGATTAAATGTAACTGAACCATTTGTTTTATTACCCTTTTCATCGATTGTGTGTTATTTCCCATTGAGTTTCAGAGATCAGATGTCTTCTCTGACGAAAACACTGTAGAAGAAAATGGAAATGGAAAAAATAATATACAGAACAACGAGGTGGTTTTGTCTCAAATTCTGTCCAACGCATCTTTGCCAAGCTTTCATCAAGTCTTTGAATCGGGTCTGAATGGCCAAAAGACCCATAAGTGCTGTGTTTATATAGCGGATGACAGTAAGTATTGCATCCGCTTGAATAGTATTCAAGCCTTCATGGACGTAAATAGAGATGTAAGTGGTTTTCTCATAATTATGTTCCAGACATTAATTCCTTCTACAATATTTTCCTTAGTTGACATTTAGAACTCAGCAATTGATCCATATTCGTGCAGGTTATTGGTGATGCGAATCACCTATCTGGATACACCTTTTCACATCATCACAACATTGTCCACCAATCAGCAGAGCTTGGATCGAAAACCACTGTATGTCCTCTATTTGTGCATTTATGCAGTGAGTCAGTTATTGTAAATAACACTTTGTGTGTTGCAGATTGGACCTCATTGTATGCTTGGAGAAGGCTCTCAAATCGGTGATAAATGCAGTGTCAAAAGATCTGTAATTGGTAGACATTGCCGGATAGGCTCTAATGTGAAGGTAACAATGAGCTTTTACTCACCCCAGCCAAATTATAAAGTGGTGTATGTTTTGAAACACTGCTTGTATGTTGATGCAGGTGGTTAATTCAGTTGTGATGGACCATGCCACAATTGGAGACGGATCTTCGATACAAGGCTCAGTCATTTGTAGCAACGCACAGCTTCAAGAACGTGTTGTTTTGAGAGATTGCCAAGTACGTTACATCCTTCTTCTCTTTTTAGTAACATACAATTACAAAATGTCAGCATGCATATCTATGCTTTTCTGGATCTCGCATTCAAAACCATCATTTTTTTTTTGTTTAGGTGGAAGCAGGCTATGTGATTTGTGGTGGGAGTGAGCATAAGGGAGAGACCTTTGCCAGAAAATGATGAGATGAAAGGTAAGCCTCTGAAATCACATCTTGGAACAGAGCAAAAGGACAAGAAGGAAAGTCCCATTAAGGTTTTGTTAATTAGAGTTGAGAAAATTTCAGTAGTATGTTTTGTTGATAGGGTTTTGTGAATCCTCTTGAAATTTGTCTTCCCTTTAAAAAGAAATATTTTGCTATACGTTTCATATCGATTACAAAAACTTAAAACTGATAAAGATTTACTCTTATGAAATTTTGTTATTACTCTAAACTAGATATTGAATCCACGCTACGCGTGGATATATAACAAATAAATTTATTAAAAT
>OVBE01007078.1:0-18939 GCA_900406425.1 Iberis pinnata | reverse complement strand
TTAAGTGTTTTTATTAAATTAACATAATATATTTTTAAAATATATTAAACTATCATAATATATATATATACAAATTATATCTATATATATATATTATATAATATATTGGTTCGGATCCGGATATCCATGCACCATAGGTATCCTAATTTTTGGAGCGGGTCCGGACGGATCCTAGATTGGATCTCGGATCCCGGATAATAATTCCATCTCTACTAATAATTTGTGTAGAAAAATAGTATTTGTAGTTAACTTAATTACTTAATTATGAATTTATTTCATATAAGAATTACCAATTTTTAAAGAAGAAAATATCATTCAAACTATATTGTAGTTACAAAATTTAGTTTTCACAAAGAATATGATTTTAAATTTTAAGAAAACAATATTTTTATTTAACAACTTATTTTATAAGTTCAAATAGATAATTCTATTTTGATTTTTTTTTTTTTGGTAAAGAACCCTATTAATTTATTAATGAATCAAAGAATAATACTAACTACCAACAATCAAGTGTGAATTTCTACCATATAAATCAAATAAATAAAAAGAATAAATCAAATCCGGCGGGGCATCACGAAAGTGAATCCCAGGAGGTTCTTCAAAGGCACCATTAGCTAGCCCATCAGCTACCTTGTTGGCCTCCCTGTGAACCTGCTCCAAAATGACCGTCCAGTCTCTTGATAAAAAGTCTTGGCACATGCGTACCAGGAATGAAAGCCGATGTGCTTTCCCTACACCTTCCCTCAACATAGCCATCGCACACCCTGAGTCCAGCTCAAGAAAAACTTGCCTGAAACCCTTATTCCATGCTAACCATATACCATAGTAAGCTCCCCACATTTCGGCGCATAAGGCATCACATATGCCTATATTGAGTAAGAAACCACCTCACCATGAACCTGTAGAGTCACGTGGCACAGCAGCCGCTGTAGCCCGCCCCGGGTTTCCTCTAGAAGCACCATCGGTATTGATTTTAACCCAATTCTCTTCGGTTTTACCTAATTTGAACGCCTTGCTCTTCCCAGTAATCCAGCCTCCACGACTCTTGTTACACCAAGGACTCGAGTAGTTTCATCCGCTAGCTCTCTCAGGAACCGAACCCTGTCTCGACACTTCCCAGTCTCACCAAAAATATACCCGCAACGCCACTTCCAACCCCACCACAATCCTAGACCAAATTGAGTAAACCATACACCCCCCCCCTTAAGGTTCGTAAACAGCCACTCAAACAAGTCTTGGCGAAAGAATAAAGCTCTTGCATTAACCGGAACCAGCCGCTACCAAATCCCGCCATCGCTGGACAATCCCGAAGGACATGAAGGATCGTTTCCTCCGCTCCTTTACACAACTCATACACAGCATTTGGACTGAATTTTCTCTTGTATCTCTCCTTATTAGTTAGGATCACCTGATTTGTGACCATCCAGATAAATATCCGAACTCTTTCCTGTATTTGAAGGCGCCAGATTCTCTGAAAAATACCCTGCAAATCAACCGAATCAACAACATTAACATGTGTCAACCAGTGATAGGCTGATTTGGTTGAATATTCCCCTTCTTTGCCGTATGCCCACGAGATATAATCTGTTTCTCCAATGCTTACATCAATGACCAATGCATTTAACTGTAACAACACATCCTCAGGCAACAACGGAGCTAGTAATTCTCGGTTCCATCCCATACCAAGTCTCCAAAAAAATCGAACATTCTTCTGTAACAGTTCTATTGGAACTTGAGAAATGGTAAGCTCCAATAATGTCCTATCCAACGCCCATACATCTTCCCAAAACCGGACAGACAATCCATCTCCATGTGCCCATCGTAAATTATTCATCAACACTTCTCTAATACCTCTCGTAATACTACGCCACACATTCGACCAAGAGCCTCTCGGAGTTACCCAGTTCTGATCTCGAACATCACCTACTTTGTATTTCGCCCTCAACATAGTAGCCCAAAGACTAGATTTAATTTCAATAACCGCCAGCCTACCTTCGCCACCAATGCAAGATTCGTTTCCCGAGCTGTACGTAAGCCTAGCCCCCCTTCCTTCTTCGGTTTACAGACTTTATCCCATGATAATAGATGAATACGTTTTTTGTCCTGGTTACTACCCCAGAGAAAATTCTTGATCACTTTATCTATCCCTTGCCATACACTCGATGGTAACAGAATCGAAGACATCGTATGGATGGGTATAGACGATAAAAAAACCTTTGAGAGAGTTAAACGGCCTGCCATACTCAGCATTCTACCCTTCCAACCCGCCAGTTTCGCCGAAACCCTCTCCAGCACCTCTTTGAAAGTGTCCTTATTAATCCTTTTGTGTAAAATAGGAATACCCAAGTATTTTCCCAAGTCTGTAGTACAACCAAACCCACTTACTTGACTTATAATCTGAGCGGTTTCTCTTCAGACATTAGAGGAGAAGAAGATCTTAGATTTACCAAGGCTAACCTTTTGACCCGATGCATCACAAAAAGGAAGTTAGAATCCTGCGAATAATGCGTATTTGGGAGACAGATGCTTCGGCAAAGAGGATCAAGTCATCAGCAAAGCATACATGTGATAAGAGAGGGCCACCTCTCGATAACCGAATCGGTTTCCAAGCACCTCGACCCACTTCTAAATCAATAAGTTGACAAAGTCGTTCCAAGAAAAGGACAAACAAATACGGAGATAGGGGATTTCCCTGACGCAAACCTCTAGCTGGTTCGAATTCACTTGTTTTCTCCCCATTCCACAGTATACTCATCTTCGGTTTCGAAACACACTTAAGAATCCAATCACACCACTTATTAGAAAAACCAGCTGCCTTCAAAGTGTCTTCTAAAAAGTCCCAACGTACTCAATCATACGCCTTTTCCAAGTCCAACTTAAGTAGCATCCAACCTCTACGACCCTTCTTTCTTGTCATTGAATGAACTGCTTCCTGAACTAGCACCACATTGTCCAGGTTAAGTCTACCAGGAATGAAACTGGATTGAGCTGGACCGATCAATTTACCAATAACTGTCTTCAACCTAAAAACCATCATTTTAGTAAGTACTTTAAACAGTACATTACATAGGCTTATTGGTCTAAATTGGGTAAGCTTCTCTGGTTTATCTACCTTACCCAATAAAACCAATAAGACATTATTTACTCCAACCGGTAAATGGCCCCTTTGAAAAAATTCTAGTGCAAAACGAGTTACTGACGGTCCCACAATATCCCAATTTTTCTGATAAAAAATAGGTTGGAATCCGTCCGGTCCTGGTGCTTTCAATGCACCCATACTACGCACCGCCAATTCCACTTCATGGGCTTTGAAAGGTGCTTCCAAACCTGCTGTCTCCTCCCTTGATAACGGACAGAATTCCCCTTCCAACAAATGCGGCCTCTGAACGTTTATGTCTTCCATAGAGTATAACCTTTGGAAATATTCAACCACTTTCTGTTCCAGCTCCACCGGATCTGTAATCCATGTATCATTATCATCCCGTATCGTTTCAACGTAATTCCTCTTCCGCCTAATTACCGTGGATGTATGAAAAAGTTGTGTTCTTGTCACCAGCCTTTATCCATTTCTCCCTTGAATTTTGACACCATAACATCTCCTCTTGTTCCAAAACAGCATCTAGTTCCCGTGACCAAAACAATTCTTCTCCAACTAAATTGTCTGTCGGACAAACCAACAATTGATCTTGAATTCTTTTTAAGTTAGCCAGTAACTTCTCCTTCTTTTCAAACACATCACCGAACACTTCTTTATTCCAAGTCCTCAATCTACTTTGTAGATTAATTAGTGCTTCTTGTGTAGGGATCATTCGATTCCAAGTTGCTTTCAATAACTCCTTAAACCCATCATGTTGAAGCCACATTGCATCGAATCTAAACGGACGCCTTGATGGGTTAATCTTCTTCTTCGGCTGTAGCTGTAAATAAAGAGGGGAATGATTTGTTGAGAGAAATGGTAAGTGATATACTCTCGCCTCCTGCCACAACAAACGTGTTTGGGGACAACACAGCACGCGATCTAATCGCTTAGCTAGAAAGCTATTCACGGAACGACCTCTCTTCCATGTGTATCTACCTCCTATGAAACTCATGTCAATTAAGTTCAAACCATTAATCCAGTCTCCAAATTCAATTGAATCCCCTGATAAGTTACCATTGCCGCCAATACGTTCATCTAAACAAACAATCGTATTAAAATCCCCCCTATTATTACTGGTTTCGATAGCTCCGTAATAATATTCCGCAGTTCATTCCATAGTTCACTACGCCGGCTAACTGACGGTGCAGCATACACAGCAAACAAATGGTGAATACTATCCCCTTGACTCACCTTCGTATGAATGTATTGGTGAGAGGAAGACACGATCTCCACCCTACCAACCATCGACTTCCATAACAGCCATATTCCCCCACTCTGGCCCTTAGTATCAACCAGAAACGAACTATCAAAGCCAAGATTTCTACAAATTCTCCCTGCTCTAGCAGAATTAGCATGTGTCTCAAATATAGCAAGAATATTTGTGTCATATTTCTTCAAAAGATAGCGTATTGAACGTCGAAAGTTTGGTTTATTTGCCCCTCGGAAATTCCAAAAGATGCAGCTAAACATTATATTCTGAGTAAAACCGGAAATTACGGAGACAAACCATTATGCCTGATGAATAACCAAGCCTTTCTCCACCGGCAAGCTTGGTCTCGAAACATCTGTGTGCACTATTAAGGCATCCTCCTTCCTTTTATCCACCATGATATTCTTATCCTTCTCAACTAAAGGCATACGAACCCCTGACTTAGCACCCATTATCTTTACTTGTCAAGGAGTTAGAATTTCCAAGCCATTCTCCGGGTCAATACGTTGCCGTTTCCCCATCTGAACCAGCTCCTTATCACTTCTTGTCGGACCAAAAACAAGTCCACTCACAGGCTTAGAAACCTTCTTAAACTTAGTTTTGCTTACTATGTTGCCTCCTTCTTTTGAACCAACAGTAAAATTGATCCCTTTAGAGCTGATTGTTCATGCTGTCCCAGCACCCTGAACCCTTACGCCATCAGGTTCCATCCCCTTATTCTTCACCTTATTCAATTTTGCTTCTACTACACTCTTTGGAGCATGAACTGTAACATCCTTAATTTGTAATGAACTCGTCTCCACTTCGCCATTTGTTGCATCCAAAGCTACAAAACTGTTAATAGTAGTTACCTTACCCACACATCCTTTAATAGACTTAGACGACTCACCTCGCTCCAACGCCTTAACTTTAGGTCCTTTACCCTGCCCTTTAGCTCCTACTTTTGTAAAACCATCTACCTCCATTAGCCCTTCTGCTGCAACTTCAGAAGCTACAGTCGATACTTGATTGTTATTCTCAGCAATCTTCTTTGGGCAATACGAAATTGAGTGACCATACAACCCACAACGCCCACAAATCTGATGTATACCTTCATATGAGACAAAGTAACGCTCGCCATTCACAAGGACTGTCCCCTTTAGCGGTCTCTTAAGGTTAACCTCCACACAAATTCTTACAAACCTTGCCCTTTCAAATTGTGTAGTCGTTTGATCAAACCTTATCGGTCTCCCAAGACCTTTAGCAATGTTCATCAGTATTTTCCTGTGATAAAAACTCAGAGGAAGGTTTGAAATACGAACCCACAAAGGTGTGGTGACAATCTCATCAACCATTGGATCAAATTCTGGATCCCATGCCTTCACCATTAGACAATTGCCAAAAATCTTCCAAGGGCCTCCTGTTACAGCCATCATATACTCATCCTCAATGGCGAATTGAGCCATAAAGAAATTCCTGGGTAAATCTATCACACGTAATTCTCCTCTCGGTCTCCAAAGTTCCTTCAATTTTCGTGTGACAACAGGCAGTGACAAGTTCTTACCCAGTACCTTCACTATAATGCAATTTTTCCACAAACCCTGCATTGCATCAACGATCCCCTTAGCCACTGTAATTACAGGTTCTCCATCTTCACCATCCGGGAATGACAAGCTCATGCCTTCATCAATAAACTCATCACCAAAAAAATTCTCCGGCACCGGAAAATCCACCTGCGTTTCCTTCTCTAACCCTCTTTGTCCACGAATTTTACCAGCTACCAAATCATCCGACGGTCTACCTACATCCACCATCTGCGCATCCTCCTCTTTCCGATCTTCTTCTTTCTCTTCTATCGCCTGAACAGTAGTCGCCGCCGCCATAGGGTTTCTCTAATCAAGTATCCGCTGTATAATAAGTAAAACCACTGTTTATTCTATTTTGATTCTTGAAATAGAATATTTTGTGATTTATAATATTTTAGTTTGAATGGTTTGTTTAGAGATTTAAGTAAATAATTATATTATCAATGCTTAATTATTTTTCCATTCATTTTTATGCATGTCATTTTATTTGACAATTATTTATATCATCATTCTCACTATAACATCTCATCATTTTTAACAAATAAATAAAAAAACACCTAAGCATCTTTAGAGTATATCATGTGTAAAACTATTTTTTATTTCAAAACAGTCACTCCATTTTAAAGTTGGTT
Source organism: Iberis pinnata (assembly GCA_900406425.1). NCBI lineage: Eukaryota > Viridiplantae > Streptophyta > Magnoliopsida > Brassicales > Brassicaceae > Iberis > Iberis pinnata. Next base: position 12,393 of record OVBE01007078.1, on the reverse strand, counting down.
TTTGTTCCAATACTACCCTATTTTTATTTTTGCTAATCTATTTTGAAATTAGAAATCGAGTATAAAATGAAGTCTTGAGTAATTTTACTCAATTTTGGAATTGAAAATGTAGCACATTCAAACTCTATTTTCTACTCCATAGTAGAGTTCTAGAATAATAAATTTGGAGTAGGTTTTGTTATATTGTGACATAACATTAGCATAGGAATGATCAGAGTTGGTGTAATCTCACTGTAAAGTATAGTAACGTATGATTAGGTTTTGGGGTTCAGGACCGAAAAGCTCTTAGGTATGGTATGGTCTATTTAGGAAAAACAATTGAGGGTTTTTTTGTATCAGATTGTAAAGCTTATATAAGGAGTTTTATGGTATTTGTCTCAATCGTTTTCTTCCTTTTATGATATGGTTTTTATATATTTCGTGGATATTCAAATCAGGGTTAAATAGGGTTGGAGAAACTCTTACTAAATCAACTTTTCAAATAAAAGTAAAGATCACATGATGATGTGTGTTAATAATTCGTGAGAAATTATTCCTGCAAGTCTTTATAATATATGTATACATATATTTATATACAAATTTTAAACACAATATATTAAACACTTATTTTTTCATGCCACTGTGGTCTTTTAATTTTGTATGACGAATTAACTCAAGCATACATTGATCCAGGGATAATGAAGCAGCCATGGTCGAGAATATAGCCTCAGATGTTTCGAAGAAATTGACTATTTCCATGAGACCATCTTATTTCAACGACTTAGTTGGGATGAGATCTCATATGGAAAAAATGAGACATTTGCTAAGCCTAGATTTGGATGAATTCAAGTTAATAGGGATTTGTGGTCTTCCTGGAATTGGTAAGTCCACAGTTACTAGATTTTTATATGACCAATTTTCTACAAGGTTTCAAGTGGCTGTTTATATTAAAAATATCAAAGCATTTTACACACGACCAAATGTGGAGTTTGTCTCTCTACTAACATATCAGAATGATAGTGAAGCCCTGAATCTAGAAGCAGAACGAGAGAAGTTGAAGCATAGGAAAGTGCTTGTTGTTATTGATAACATTGATGGGTCGGTAAAGTTAGATGATGTAATAAGAGAAACTCAGTGGTTTGGTCGTGGGAGTAGAGTTATCTTCACGGTTCAACATAGAAAAATTTTGGATGAATATAGAATCAAATGTTTTTATGATGTGGCTTTGCCATCAGATTATGAAGCTTTTCAAATATTTTGTATGGCTGCTTTTGGTCAAACCTTTCCTAAAGAAGGTTTTGAGGATCTTGCAAGAAAAGTTTCTAAGGTTGCTGATAAACTTCCTTTGAGATTAAAGATTATGGGATCTTACTTCCGGGGAATGTCCAAGCAGGAGTGGATAGATAACATTGATCCATCTTGAAGATTTGAATTATGAGCAACTATTGGTTGTTCATGACTTGTAATGAATTTATAAATTCATATAGATTTTTGAAATTTTACATTTTAATAATTATTAGATTTTGAAATAACAAATTTTTTTTTTGTCACAATAATATGTGGGCCACAACTGGCCGACCCAATAGCCCAAACTCCATAAATAGGAGAAAATGCACTTGCTATATGAGTGGCCAGATTCGAACCCTGGTCTGGGAACAAGACAACAACGGTGAAACAACCAGTAGGCCACTTGATCCTTGTTATTTAACGAATTGATTCTATTATATTTTATAATGGAAGTAAAAGGCCCAAAAACACAACAAAAAAGACTATGCCCAGAAAGTAGCCCTTTGCCGATCACCGAAATTCAATCCTCTTAAGCTTCGACTGTTGGAGCCAAAACCACGGAATCACTACCTACCACCGAAAACACTGCTAACAACAAGGTTGAGCTGCCAATCGCGTTGTAGTGATAGGGAATAAGTCATTGTGTATTCAAACTTTCATCACGATATTGAGCAAGCAATTTTTACCTAAGGACCTTCGAGCATTGAGAAATTTTCTTGGGCTTGAAGTAGCTCACGATGTGTCTGGTCTCCACCTGTCTCAACGAAAGTATATGAATGATCTTCTAGCTTGTGCATACATGTCAGATGCAAAGGCGGTGTCCACGCCAATGATGTCTATTAATCGTCTACAACTTACTTCATGCACCTCACTTTATGAGGGATTCGCACATAGATAGGTTGTTGGCAACTTACAATATTTTCATTTTACTCGTCTAGACATTACTTTTACTGTTAACAAGCTGTCATAATTCATGCAACGTCCGATATATCTTCATTGGCAACCTGTTAAACGTGTATTATGTTAACTCGCTGGAACTCATGATTGGGGTATTTTTTTGGAGTCAGAATACATTGACACTTCATTTTTTTTATGCATATTAGACAGGGAATCAAGGATTATACATCAACGGCACATCTGATTTTCTGGTCCTCTAAAAAGCAGAAAACATTCTACATAACCTAAGTATCGAGCGGTTGTAGACACAACTTCAGACTTATGTTGGGTTGATGGACTGCATTCCGACCTTGGTGTTTAGTTTGCTACTCAACCAGTTATATATTGTGATAACATCGGTGCAACGTTTATATGTGCTAATCAAATTTTTCATTCGCAAATGAAACATGTTGGCCTCGACTATCATTTCATTCGACAGTTGGTGCAGTCCTATTTTTTTGCGTGTTCCTCATGTGTCTTCTAATGATCAGATTACTTATGCACTTATGAAGCATGTCTCTCATTCGATACTTGCAACTCATTTTGACAAGATGTCGCTATTTTCTTGACGTTCATCATATGGGGGACGTAGAGGGGACGTATTGTGATATAGATTAATGATGACACGTGGAAAATAATAAATGGAGAGTGAAGAATCCGTTAGTGAGTTGGTTGCAACGACTCGTAACAGAAAGAAGAGGAAAAAAGAGAGCTTATAAGGAAGATGGATTGAAGAATTGAGATTAGATTGATTTTTTGTTGCAAATTTTTCAAGTTTTCTATAGTTTCTCTTAGATCATAGCTCAAATTGTTTTAGGGATTCATTAAAGTCTTCTCTATACAATTGAGTAAAGAATATGTGTTTGTATTGAACATTGATTCTTGGTATGAAATGAATTTTTTAGTTTGTTTGTATCAAAGTTATCAGAGCCAATCATCCTTGGAATCAAGGCAATGACAGACACAAGATCTCCGTTGACATGGAAAGAAATTGATGCAGATTTTCGTTCATCCTTAGAATCTATATTAGCCCATTTCAAGAAGGAGCTAAGAGAAATCCTGGTATCATCGCATCCAAATCAAGTGGAGATCGAATCTATTTTCTTAGCACAAGAAGATTGTTAAGAAACAATGAATCCAATGGTGGTTCCTTTGGCAATGATGGAGATAGAATCTGTCTGTTTTGAACAAGAAGAATGCTTTGAATTGCTGTCAATAGAAGAAACATAAGAAAAATCACCTTTGGAATCATTTCATCATGTCCAGGTAACAAATTCTGTTTTAGAACCAAGCCTTGAATTTGGTATCAAACCATTAGAGATTTGTGAATAATTGAGAAATGGTTTCGATTATGGATCTCTGATTGTTCATGAAGAACATGAAGTTGACGTTTCATGTGATACAATGTGGTATAAGATGTATCATGAACATATATGTATTGAAGTCCATGGAAATGCACACCAAGTGTTCGATGAAAAGCCTCTTAGAAGCTGGAATTTACATACAGTAGTGAAACAGAGGAAGATTTCAAAGTCATGGAAATTTAAGTTTAAATCAGAACAAAAAGACACAATATATAAACATCTTGTGCTTCATAGGGAGATCGATTTGCTATATGGAAAGCTACGGTTTAGGGATTCACATGTGATGCTCAATTTAGTTAGTACAAATTTTTTCTTTTGTTATTTGTCAAGACCACCGGAGATCTCTACTTACATTTGGATAATAGGAAAATTATTTGTCAAAATGATTGAGGAAATGTCTAATAGGAGCTATCCACTCGAAACATAGTTGGAGCAGAAAATCAAAGCAATAATATGTGTTAAGATTGCTCGTATAAAATATCGTTTTAGTGGACATGGAGTTTCGATGGATCTGTTTTGGGCATTTAGTCAAAGATATTTTCATAAGCAACGTGAACAACTAGTTTTTGCTAATTGGCCTTTGGACATATGTCATAGTTACAAGGTTAAAAGCACACGAGGAAGACTTTTTGCAGAAGTTACTCATTTTGTTACTCATTGTCTATTTGTATCACGTTTAACCAAGAGCAAACGCAACAATGAACGTGGTAAGGTGGTTGTTGTTTGGGTTTATACTTGGTGTAGTGTGAAGATATGGTTTCTTTACTTTTGGCAGAAGAGATTTGCCAAAAGATATGGTTTAATTTTCTATATCACCTTGTTTACTTCATTAGTTGTCAAGCTTAATGATGGTCCGACTATTTTAGAAGTTGACTTCCATCAACTTATAGATTTGCAAAGGATTAATTAGAAACTTGTTGTTCAAGTGGACTACTCACAATGTGGAAGAAACTTCTTGGGAATCGTTTTTTTACTTGTTGCAACAATTTTCAGCTTTTGTTGAACCTTGAGGTCAATGTTCTTTGGAAAGGGAGGATTTGATATAGATTAATGATGATACATGGAAAATAATGAATGGAGAGTGAAGAATCCACTAGTGAGTTGGTTGCAACGACTTGTAACAGAAACAAGAGGAAAAAATAGAGCTTATAAGGAAGATGGATTGAAGAATTGAGATTAGATTGGTTTGTTGTTGCAATTTGTTTCTAGTTTTCTATAGTTTCTCTTAGATCATAGCTCAAATTGTTTTAGAGATTCATTAAAGTCTTCTTTATACAATTGAGTAAAGAATCTGTGTTTATATTGAACATTGATTCTTGGTATATAATGAATTCTTAGTTTGTTTGTATCATATTGAAGGATAGTATCTCATCAACCAACTCTTACTATCTTTTTTTTTGTCAACAACTATATTGAATTATATAAAAAAAACAAACCAACAAAAGGTAATACAAATCCCACTAAAAGGAAGATACAAGTCCATATAGGGCAATTGCTCTCGAAACGAAGTGAAATAAGTTCCGAAAAGGAACCACAGATTCTAGAAAGATAAATCTTTCTAGTCCGACATAAACCCTGAAGAACCAGATTACTGCTGGTCTGGGAAAGTAGTACCAAAGAACTACCCGAAATGGTTTGATCCTCCCTTGGCCTATCTAATAAGTTGTTGATGACATTATTTAAACCTAAGATATATAAAATTATTAACCTAAGAAAGCCACTAAAGACAGCATGGGCTAGGCCGATAAACAAAAAAGATCTTATTTGACAATACCCAAAAGAGCCCATGCCTAGGCTCATCCGAAAGTAATATGCCCTAGATGCAAAAGCATACTCCTCGACGTCAACAGTATCTTCAACAACGTCAACCATCACTGCAGCGCCGATTGACGAAGTGGCAACACTGACAAACCCGGACCATCCAAAACCGAAGTCCCAACTCCACAATGCCGCCGTAAATCTAAAAACTGGTATTGGCTAAATTCCGAAATCGAAAATCAAAAGCCAGCTTACACCACAGATAACAAAATCGGAACCACTCACGAAGATTCTGATGAGAACAAGAGCACTGGTCGTTGAACTCAAGTCACCATCCAGAGAGATGATTAAGTACATGCAACCTTTTTCGCAATGAAACACGGCATCAGAGGACTTCCACCAGCAAAACCAAATCCGATCATCGAAAACAGTTTCTGAGATAGAGAGGAACCAAGATAGATCACATGCAAGTCAGAGAACGAAGATCGATCAATGTATAAGTGACAACACCATAAGTCCCCGATCACGAAAACGAACACTGTAGGAGTGAGACGCCAAAAAAAGACAAAATAAACGCCGTATGTACATGTCGACGGCAGCACAAGGTCAACCGGCGGCGGCAAAATGAACGGAGTAAGATGTGCGACTTTCAAACAACAATATGAGATAGAGAGAGTAGAGAGATGATTATCCAGCACTAACCTGATTATGAAAAATACCAACTCCTACTATATTTGTTATATATATCTTATAGTTATTAAGGAAATATATTTCGTATTGGACCTTTTAACCTGGAAGATGTGTTTCTTACCTATTAGAGTCCCAAAATTAACGTGCATGCTTGCTACATCTTGACCTAGTTGCATAACTAGTTTACTTATTGGCTCTTGAGGTCGATGGTGTATGTTGGAGTTATCTTCGACCTCAAAGTTATGTTCTTTTCCTTTCATTGTCTTCATGGAATTTTGTTTCTGTCTCTCTATCTCTCTTAGGTGTTTGAATGTTTTACTATATATATGCTGCCTTTTCAACATCTTTTCTAGGAATTTAAAATTTTACAAGTTTTCTCAGATTAATACTTGACCAATAATGGAAGAACGGCAGAACACACGTGGTAAAAAATACACTTTAATTTTGTATAATAAAAATTTTAAAAAATCAGTTAATTTGAAAACATCAATTATAGTGATACGAAAAATGTGCAAATTAATATTTCTAGTGGGAAGTTATGACAATGAAAGTCTCCGATCCATGATCCAGGAAAATGTTGTAAAAGAACTACTAAAAAGTCGTACTGCAAAATATAAATAATTACTTATATTTTTTTTCGTCTCTTTCATGACTCGAATATAAAACAATAAAACTAAAAATTTTGTTCACTTACTTAAAATTAAATTAATATTTATCATTTTCAGTTCGGTTTCATTGAAAATCAATTAAACTGAATAACTTTTTACTATTTAAATCCTGATCAAATCAGGTACTTAAAAAAAACATAAAATCATTAACCATATTTATTTTATAAATTTGATTTAATTGAAAAATCAAATTTAACCAAATATTTTTTTGTTCTTGGACCTACTGCACAAAAATTTGACGTGAGGTTGAAACTAATCTTGACACATATATATATAAGAGCTAGAAATGAAAGAGGTTTTCCTTAATTTCCGATGTGGAATCTTGTACAAGAAAAACTCATCTCCAAAATTTTATTTACTTATTTATATAACATTGAGAAGATATATGTATAGTATTGTTAATAGAAGATAAATAAATAATGTAGATACTAGTATTTTTTATAGTAAATATTTCTCTATTCTATTCTGATTGACTACCGTTAATTTTTATTCGTATTGAATAAAAGTTTTCATTCAATAATAAAATAAATTTTATAGTTATTTAAATAAAAATTTCTTTTAAATTAAATTTATTTATAAAATATATTTATAGATTTATGGAAACGTAAATATTTTGTCGTAAAATATAAGGATTAAAAAATATTTAATTTATCATGGTTTATTTTTTTTTATATTTTTCCGAAATAAATACTTTATTAATATGGATTAAAATTTTAGTTTAAAGTGTATCTTCATAAAATATTTACTTAAAGTAAAATATTTTACAATAATAATATGGAAAATATACAATATTAAAACTTCAAATCCAAACAATAAAAGTTATAAAAATTATCCAAATCTATAAAATAATTTTCCAAAAGATATAGAAAATCTTTGTAATTACCAATCCAAATTCAAACAATAATATTTATGGAATATTGCAAAAATAAACTATTGTTTTCATGGGTCAGTACTATTTAATTATTAAAACACGAAAGGGCAGTATTATTAAATTATTAGCTATATCAATAGACAATATATGAAATACATTGACCCCACAAATTACATACCATGAGCTGAAATAAATATCTAATATTGAGGATCTAAAATTATTAAAGCAAGTTTCAAATCATATCTTTTTCTCTTAATTATTTCGATCGGTGATCAAAATTGAATCTGTTAAGATTTACATATCTTAAGATAACTTTTTTTTTCATTATAAAAAAAAAAAAAGATAACTACAAACTAGATTCTCGGAGATACAATAAGAACAATTACGGGATCTGTTTTTTAAAGGACATCATTTATACCTCACCACATAAAATATAAGGAGAATTAGCTAAAAAAATTTTTTTTCACATATGTTTGTGGAATTAACCTTTTAAAAAAAAACAAAATCTCTTTCTTCTCTCTCTAAAAAAAAATCAATTTATACCTAGTATGTTCTTATCTTTATCCATATCTATTTATATTCTTACAATATCTCTTATAAAATATTCTCTATAAACTATATTTAATTCTCTACAAAAATTTAACATTTTTTTGTGTGTTTCTTTCCTTCTCCTTCCATATCTAAGTTTCTCTAACATACATCCATAGGAATCCTTTATCGGAATCCAAAAAGAAAAACATAAAGTAGTGATCAAAGTTAACATATAAGGTAAGTTCATATACGTGCATATTCGTTTTCTTTATCTTTTTTCTTAATGTTTTGATATTTAAAGGTGACATTGTCTAATTTCTTAGGGAGAATTAGCTAAAAGGGTTTCTTTTCTCCTGTGTTTGTGGAATTAAACTTTTATTACACAAGTTTATAAAACTAAACCTTTATCAAAATTTAAGTCTCTTTTACCCTTAATAATTTTTTTAAAACAATTTTTAAAAAATTTTCGTTACTTAGACGGAATGACCGTTCCAGGCCAGAATGGTCGTTCTAGAATATTCCGTAGAGTTTCTGAAATATTTTGAAATGACCATTCCAGGGCAGAACGGTCGTTACGAAATGTTTCATAGAGTTTCTGAAACATTTTGGAATGACCGTTCTAGGCCAGAACGGTTGTTCCAAAATGTCCCAGGAAGTTTTTGAAACATTTTGTAACGACCGTTCTGGAATGCTTCGTAGAGTTTCTGAAATATTTTGGAACGACCTTTCCACGCCTGAACGGTCGTTCCAAAATTTCCCAGGAAGTTCTCGGTTTTGCTTACAAATGTAGGTGAATTATGTTATACTTTTGAGTTAAATAAGATTAGAAAAACCATATATAAAAAAACCATATTACAATATACAAAAGTTAGAATAACCAACAAAATAATTTATCAAACATAAAATAATATTTTTTGCGATTCTCCCAAACAACTACGAAACATTTAAAAATGTCCACACATATTCACCAAGTGTTGTTGTTGTCTGTTCTAAAAGTTATGAACATGATCTACAATTCAAATAAAGAAAATAAGAAAACGACATTGAATTAAAAGTAAACAAAGTTTTACATAGCAATATAATCTACCTAATTATATTGCTATGTCGCATGTTTCTCTGTTGTGTCCTTCATTACCACAACGATTGCACTTATGCTTTTTTGTACCTTGTGAACCCTGAGATGATCTTATCTTGTCTTCAATTGTTTCAAAGCGTCATTTCCTACGTCTACCAAGGCCTCTACGTGTTTTAGGCAACAATACTTGATCCAATTCAACAATTTGTGGGACATACCATTCATTTTCAGGAACTGCGATTGGTTTGATGACTTTCTCATAAGTTTTTCTCCATGCATATGTATTATACACAACATCAACGATAGTGAAAAGTTCCATCTCTATTGAAAAGGCTACTTTAATGGCATGTCTGCAGGAAATTTTGCCTAGATCAAACTTCTTACATGAACAAGTTCTTCTTTCGAAATCAACCACATAATTATTCTCATCTCCTTTAACCTCAAATATGTTGGTGCTGGATAGAAAAGCAATCAATTTCTTTGCTTTCTCTATTCTTCTGTTGATTATTTTCTCTACTGCAACCGTTAAAGGATACTTATGTTTTGTACTTGCTACTCTGCGCTTAAAGAACCAACTTGTCAATTTTTCTCTAATATTGTCTAGTAGAGGAATCAATGGATACTCTCTAGGTGATCTCAATGTCGAATTCATTGATTAAGTAGGATTAGTGGTCCTAATGTCAAACCGATATCTAGGAAAATGACATTTAGCCCATTTTCTTACATCAATTTTCTCTAGATATTTTCCAATAAGTGGATTGATGCTACAAATCTGATTGTATTTCTCATCAAAATCATCAATCCTATACGTTTTCGAAGCCTTTTCAACCAAGTTGACCAAACCTTTAGCCTTGAAATAAGTAACCACATTATTGAGCAAGTGGTGGATACAAATTCCATGGCCATACACTGGATAAATCTTACAAAGTGACTTAGAAATGGAGACATGTTTGTCAGACACAAAAGCCAACTCTTTCTCATTTGCTATAACATTTTTTAATTGCATCAAAACAACTCCCACGAGCGATCATTTGTTGAATCAACAATCCCAAATGCAATTGGATACACCAAAAATGAGTACAAGATTTTGCAACTCTATAATCAAATTTATACTTCATAGCACATATCTCCATGGTCTTTATCAAGTCTTCCTTGTTTTTGAAAAGTTGATTCTTTTTACACAATCAACCACTCCAATCATTTGATTTTCACAAACAACAAATTCGGATCAACTAATTATCACCATCAACTTCAACATTAGGAGGATATCTTTTCAAATCATCATTCAATCGAGAGTTACTTACATCTTCTCTTGGTAATTGGGGCTTATTACATCATCTTCTTCATCAATTGAATCTTTTGGCGGTTTATTCAAATCAAATTCCATCATGCTTTTTTGATCATCACCACTACGTTTAAATGTCACACCCAAACGCATCACATTCTCCTGTTTGAAAAATCCAAACAAATGTTTAACTTGACAATTACCAGTGGAGATTCTAAGTGATCAACTAACCCAAAAAGGGAGAAAATGATTACTAAATCGGTCTTACCCAAATCCATATTGAAGTCTTCTACAACCATTTTCTTCATCTCTAGTAGAATTAGATTCCAAAGTAATCATTCTACCACATTTCTCCTTGTATCAATGATGAATCTCCAACAATTATTCTCAAACAATCTTCATATACACACATCACATATATATGTATCATATTTTCCTGCCAAATAACAATCAAGATTAGTATTTAAAAGATATTTTCACATTTTACATATATACTAGATATTCTAGAATACTTTTCAAAATAACGTAGAAAATTTATTCCAGAATTATGTATTTTAAATGTGCATATTCTAGAATTCCTATTCTATACTTCGTATTTTTTGTATTCTATCAAATATATTCCAGATAAGTGGATAAAATCAAAAACCTATTCTAGAACACGTCATATTCTAGAATATTTTTTCTAGAAAAGTCCATATTCTATAATAGATTTTCCAAAAAAGTCATATTATAGAATTCTAAAATAGATTTTCCAGAACATGTCGTATTCTAGAATGTGGTTTCCAGAAGACGTCATATTCAAGAATAGATTTTCCATAATACTTCATCTTCCTAAAATCACAAATTGATTAACTCAAACGTCAATATCATTTTTTCATAAAATCACTAAAATCTAAGAGATCATCTCAGAAAACTACAATAAGAAAAAATAACACTCCACAATATCGTCTATGTGATAGGTAAACAAGTAAGAGGTATATTAAGTTATAAGAATATGAAAAATATCACCTTTAAGTATCAAAACATTAACAAAAGAGATTAAAAAACGAATCTGCACATATATGAACTTACCTTATATGTCAACTTTTTTCACTACTTGATATTTTTCTTTGTGGATTCTGATAAAGAATTCCTATGGATATATGTTTAGAGAAACTTAGATATGAAAGGGGAAGGAAAGAAACACAGAGAAAAAAAAAGAAATGTTATTTAAAAATTTTGTAGAGAATTAAATATAGTTAAGATGAAATGTTTTATAGAGATACTGTAGGAATATAAATAGATATGGATAAAGACAATGGCATATTTGGCATACATTGACTTTTTAAAAAATCTTAATTCCACAAACATAGGGGAAAAGAAACCCTTTTAGTTAATTCTCCCAATTTTTTATTATATAATCTACCTCTTACTTATTTACCTATCACATAAACGATATGGTGGAGTGTTATTTTTTCGTATTGTAGTTTTTTGATATGATCTCTTAGATTCTAATGATTTTTATGGAAAAAAAGAAATTGATGTTTGAGTTATTCGATTTGTGATTTTAGGAAGATGAAATATTTTGGAAAATCTATTCTAGACTATGACGTCTTCTGGAAATCCTATTCTATAATACGATGTGTTCAGGAAAATCTACTCTAGAATACCACGTGTTCTGGAAAATCTATTCTAGAATTCTATAATATGACTTGTTCTGGAAAATCTATTCTAGAATATGAACTTTTCTAGAAAAACAATTCTACAATATGACGTGTTATGAAATAGATTTTCTATTGTATCCACTTATTCTGGAATATATTTTCTAGAATACAAATATANTCTATAATATGACTTGTTCTGGAAAATCTATTCTAGAATATGAACTTTTCTAGAAAAACAATTCTACAATATGACGTGTTATGAAATAGATTTTCTATTGTATCCACTTATTCTGGAATATATTTTCT
>OVBE01007077.1:7644-18940 GCA_900406425.1 Iberis pinnata | reverse complement strand
AATCCATCACTATTCTGTCAGAAAATGTCTGACGGACATATCCTGTCAGGAATATGGCATCAGAAATTCTGTCAGTAATCCGTCAGGAATTTCTGATGAGTTACTGACGGACTTTTCATTACTGAAGATCTAGTACTGACGGAAAAAATCTTTCAGGAATGACGCTTCGTGACAGATTCATGACAGTTTTNAGAGTTTTATGAATATTAAAACCATATCATATCTACAAAATGAATTCACACTTTCCATGAAACCATCTTCCCTAAACATGCATCATTCATTTATGTTTTTTCCCCCTCTCTATATGTTTAATAAAAGCTTCTAGAGAAGAGATTGTTTTTTCGAAGATTTAAATATCGAGATTCTAACAAATTTAAGAAAGCTAGGAAACTCAGACATTCTTAAAACTTAATGAGTTCCTTGAGTTGTCATTACTTGGACTATATCACCCATCAATCTAATAAGCTATAGATTTGTTAAAACACTAATCCAACAACTAAACACTTTTCGACAAGTAAGATCAAAGTGGATGATGTGGTCCGAGCAAACAAACTAAAAGGAAAAACAAAAAGAAATTAAGTAAACTAGTTATTGGTACAATCAGACAAAAGAATGGAAAAGGCCATTAAGACGTTACGTCAATTTTTTTGGGATTTAATATTCTCCCAAGAGACTTGGATGTGAGAGAGAGAGAGAGTTGGGTAAGTGAAGCACATGGGAACAAAAGATGTCTGGGTTTAGGGATTGAAGATGGGCTTTGGTGGGGACTATGCTAATTTTCATCCTTACATTTCGATCTCGTCTTTCTTTAGTCCTGTCTTAATGCTCCCACGACATGCCGGGCCATGTGATCACTCCCCACTCTCTTCGCATTATTTTTACTTTAAATCATTCTATTTCCAAACTCCCTCTTTTCAATGTCTCGTAACACTTCATTTCCGATTCCAAGATGCAAAAAAAGTTGATCTCAATGTGTGTGTATATGTATCTGTCTATGAAAAATAAGTGTGTTCGTTATTAAAAAGTGTATTAGCATGAATATTTTGGTGTATGTGTGTATATGAAAATAAATCTATTATAGGATAACTTTTTTTGTTGAATTAGTACGCAAGAAAATTAGTGTGTTATCATGATTTTGAGAACAACAGAATATGAATTCTAAAATTTTACATAATTCTACAATATATAACATATTTCTCTAGCATTTAGAAATTAAAGGGAAAATACTTTCAGAAATAATGAGAACTTTTTTGTCACATGGACAAATTGTAATTAATAATCAATTTCTATAATGCAGAAAATGCAAATATTTAAAATCAAACTTCGGTAAAAAAAATTGAAATGGACTTTTAAACATTTGATCAAATTTAATTCTCAAAAAAAAAAAAAAGTTCCTAAAATATAAAGTAAAGTGTGTTTCAAACTAGACACTTAATTATGCAAACAGGAAACCTTGTGTATACAATGATTTTTTTTTTTTTAATCACTTTCTCAAATGAGTAGTCCATTTATAATAAAGAGAGAATTTACAATTGCATAACTAGTGACTAAATTCGATTTTTGATTTGGTAAAATGATAGCGGATGTAATAACCGCTAAACCATTTTTTATTTTTGCGAAGAATTTAATAACAATGGTACTATGCCACTATCTAATCTAATAAATATCTCTAAAAACTTATCCCATTACTTAAGAAATATCTCCAAAACATTCCGCAAAAATCACATCCAAAACTCCCTCCAGTCTCCTCTAAATTGCGATTAAGATATGTCACTTTAAAAATTAAGGATTCAGGTATTTCCAATTTTCCACTGAGTTTGTGTTTTACATGAAATACATTGAACATGGTTAAAGTTAAAAGGGCTTTGTACTTGCGTTCAGGCCCGGTTTAACTAAAAAAATGGGTCTTCTGCCAAGTTGACTTTTTTAATATTGTAAAATCTATTACCTATTCTACAATAATTTTTATTTCCAAAGATCAGGATTAGTAGAAGATTTTTTTGGGATTCTTAACAATACACATAAAACTATATTTATTCCAAAAATACCATACATTTCCAAAAATTTCAAAAATACCACATATTTTACAAAAAAATACCACAAATTATAATAGTTTTAAAACTTCAAATTTAAAACCTAAAACCTCAAAATCAAACTCTATCATTTCAAAACTAAATCCTAAACTCTATTTAGTGAACACAAACAAAAAAATTTAAATTTTAAACTTTTAAAATTCATTTTTATGTTTGTGGTAGTTTTGAAACATTTGAAAGTGTGTGGTATTTTTGAAACATTTGAAAGTATTTTATTTTTGAAATTTGAACTTTTTTGATGGATTTTAAGGAATTCCTCAATATTTTTTATATTGTTGATAAGAATAGTTGAAGAATATTGTTGAAAATAGTGAACCTACTGTAAATGCACTGTTGGCTCTCCTTCTAAACCAAATTTGCTTGAATTAACATATTTTAAAAAATTTTGATCTGTGAATTACAACAAACATATAAAAATAATATATATTAAGTTTTATTAATTTTGTAATCGCAGAATAAATGACTACATTTAAATTTTAATTTAGATAAAAAGACAACATAAATATAAAACAATATATATACTTTTTGGCCTTATCTGTAAATAATTTAACAAAACCCAATTGGTCGAAAAAGACCATTTCGTTTTCCTTATACAGTTTTTGAAATATAATTGCAGCCATCTTTGAACACCCATAAAGGTTCCGTAACTGAAGTATTCAATATATATTTTCGTTTTCTTTTTTTGGTAAAGAAAATATTTTCGTTTTCTAATTGATTAATTTTTGCAGTCCGTATCACGTATGGGAATTGATTAAAGGCATCAGATTTAGATGTATAATGACAACATTCTCTTTTTGGCTGAAAACTTTAGCTTTTTCTTCCCTTGAAAGTAGTGTGAGATATATAATTTACTAAGTTTCCCATCATTAGTTTTGAGGGGAAACCATAATTGTCTCCACATACAAAATCTCCGGTCGTGATTCTAGTGACTGAATGTCATTATTGTATCCGTAATCAATACTATTATATATGCGTTTCTCAAGAGTTCATTACTAATTTTAGTGTTTTAAACAAAATAACATAATGTTATAGGAAAATACATTGGCTTTACAAGTCTAATAGATAATTTTTACAAAATTAAAATCATGATCAAGTATAAAGAATGGTTTTTAAAAATGATTAATAACTCAATTTTAATCGCATGTTTGTTATAACCACTATAAAATTTGACTCCACGAGCTTTTATATTATAAAAGCTAGTCATGAATTCAACTTTATCGGTTTAATGATAAAAATACTCTAAATAATTTTTTTTATATTAATATATAGGTTATAACTGACCGTTCGAGTAGCCCAGACTCCATAAATAAAAAAAAGATCAAGTTCGAATTCTTGTCTTATAACAAGGCAACATCGGTGACATAATCCCTACTCCACATACTTAGCACTCATTTATTGTGAATGTTACATCATCGTAAGATAAAGCCAAAACATATGAAGAAGCTTCATATTCTTCTTAAAATGTATATCGAGAAAGAAATAAGTTTCTCAAAGAGCCATATATACAATAACATAGTTTAATGCCTCTTTTTGTCGAGAAAAAAGAAAGTTGAATGCCTCTATCTAACGTGTTACTTTTGCGAGACATGTCAAATTATATAGAAACTTAATAAACTTTATCGAAGTATTGTTACTTTTATTTGATTTTTATCAATGCTACACCAGGCTAGTTGTTTAATTTTAGGAGTTAAATTCATGAGATTTCTAGTTCTATTCATTAGAATAAATGTTTTACACCGTGTCAACGAAGACTGGTCCCAAACTTATAAAGAAATTAAGGTCGAAGACCTAAACTTCTCTTTGTTTTTTAAAAAATTGTTACAATATAAGATGTGAAGGGAGCTTAGGTTATGATTGGAAGCATTTAATATCCACTCACATATAAATAAATGTAAAATTTTGTAAAATATATTCATAATAGGATAAATGCCAAATAACTCCCAAAGTTTCAAATTTTGGCCAAAAAGCATAAACTCTTTAGTGAGCTATTGGGCTATTTAAATCCTATATATTTTACTGAATCCATTTAAAGAACCATTTTTCTGTTGACTTGTCAATTTTAAACACGTTATTAGTCAACAATTATCTCACTGGTAAGTTAACATTAATGAATTTGTTTTGATTTTTTAATTGATCAAAATGAAAATCTTGTAAGCCAAAAATCTCAATTCTTCTGTAACCTTCAGTTCTCTTTTCCTTCACTAGCAACATCAATCAGAGGATCACCAGAGAGTGATTACCGGATTTGTTATTTAGGGTTTAGAGAGTGTGGATTATAGGATTCATGGAGACATTTGTTATTTGGGTTTAGAAAGTGTGGGTTATAAGATTCATGGAGACATATGAATTGGCCTACTTAGCAACATACGCAATGTGAGGTTCAACGATAAGCAAAGATCAATTTTCTTGATGTCATGTCTCTATTGATTCTCTTGTTATGATTAGAAATTGTACTTTTCACTATAGGTTAATAGAAAAAAACTTGACGTCTTTGATTTAAATGTTTTGAGGAAAGTATTACAGATAACAAATGAGATATGGTTGACAAGAAACCACCTTCTTATCATTAAAGACTCACATCAAACACTTATAACGAACTGCAATAGAGACAATCAATATGCATTTGCAATGCAGTCACATGTTTTGCCTCCTTATTATTACTTTAGTATTAAAGACTTAATATAGTACTCATGAAACTCGAAACTGAACCATCAACAAGCTCAAGTAGACCAAAAAAAAAAAAAAATCTTAATTAATTCATTGATTTTTTGTACAGTTTATGAGTGGAGCTCATAATGTGTCACAAACAATAATAGCAAGAAGATGTCTTTGTTACCGATGGAGTTCTTAGCTCACCTAGACCTTGATCAACACAATTAACTACAAGAACAATTAACTAACCAATGAATCAAACATATATGAACTAAGAAACAAAAACATATCTAGCAAGAACACATAAACTTTGTTATCCCAGTTCAGCCGCAATGCGACGTAAGTTTTGGATGAGACCTTCCTCGGAATCCACTAGCTTAAAGATCAATGAAATGATGAACTCTGTATCACCCGATTCACTCATCAACCCAATATCTCTAGCTCACGAGTTACAACTACAGTTTCTCTCCCTTTCTTACTCTTAGTCTATGAAACCAGAAAATTAAAGAGAAATTGATAACCCATAAACAGCAAAGAGGAGAAACTTCAACTATATATAGCTCCCTAACAGATTCTTGTTAGTTTTCTCTAACTTCCCCAACGACATCGAAGAATTGGCATCTTGAGCTTGAGCTAAGTGTGAAGACACTGGAATAAATAGAGACTTGTTGCCAAACAAAAGAAACCCGGTTCAAATTAATTAAGATAATAAACCAGATTGCTTTAACCAGAAATTGATTAGAGATATAAACCAAATCCAATAAATTTCACCTTGGTTATATCTCCAAACCAATCTGCAACAACTCATTCCTTCTTCCATTGTGGACTTCTGGTACATATCTTCTCATTCTGAGAAGACACCCAATAGATTCCATAGCTCTTTGAACCTATTGACTGCTAGAAACTTAGTGAAGATATCAGCTGGATTTATACTTGTGTGAATCTTTGATACCTTTACAGAGCCATCTTCAACTACATCTCTAACATAATGAATCTTGGTTGCTATATTTTTTGTATGTTTATGATGCACATTATTCCTTTCCAAGGCTAAAGCACTTTGTGAATCACAGAAAATTTCACCACAAGCTTGACAGTATCCAAACTCTTCACATAAAACTTTCAACCACACTGCCTCTTTAGTTGCCTCTGTTAACGCAATGTAATATGACTATGTAGTGGACAAAGATACAACTCTTTGAAGATAAGACTTCCAGATAATAGCACATCCCCCAGAAAAAATGAATAACCTGTCAATGATCTTCTTCTATCCAAATCTGCAGCATAATCAACATCACAATAACCCCATACCTTTAACTTTGTTCCTTTCCTGAATATTAAACAATTATTTTATGATCCTCTAACGTATCTCAATACCCATTTCACTGCATTATAATGAGATTTTACTGGAGTACTCATATATATGCTAATAACTCCTACTAGATAAGCTAGATCAGGCGTGGTCCCTATTATTCCATACATAAGGCTACCTACTACATTACAATAGGGAACTGACCTCATATAGTCTTCATCTGCTTCCAGCTGATCTTCTGTTGTAGCAGTTAACCTTATGTGAGCTCCTAATGGTGTGTGAACTGCCTTTTCTTGATCCATGAAAATTCTTAGTACCTTTTGTAGATAATCTTCCCGAGACAATTGTAGCCAACCTTCTTTCATGTTTCTTGTAATATCAATGCCCATAATTCTCTTTAACAAATCAATATCTTTCATGTCAAATCTATTACTCAGTTGCTCCTTTAATTTCATGATTATCTTCATGTCTCTGCAGGATAGAAACATGTCATCTACATATAGAAGAAGATAGATGAACACACTTGATTGTTTCTTAATGTAGACACATTGATCCTTCATGCTTCTTTTGAAACCCATCTCTAACATAAACTTGTTGAACTTCTGGCTCCATTGTCTTTGGTTTTGTTTAAAGCCATAAAGATATTTCTTAAGCAAACACACATACCCTGCTTTCTCTTTCACTTCATAACCCTCATGTTGTGACATATAGATCTCTCCTCAAGCTCTCCATGTAAGAAAGTTGTCTTGACATCTAATTTCAAGCTCTAGGTCCTCTTGAGCCATAATTGACGTAAGAAATCTCATGGAAACATGTTTTACCATGGATGAAAAGATATCAATGTAATCTAGACCTTTCTTTTGAGCAAATCCTTTTGTAATCAACCTAACTTTGAATATTGGAGCTTCAACACTAGGATCCCAGGTTTTCTTTTGAAGATCCATTTATATCCAATGATTTTTTTTCAGTTGGTTTCTTTACCAGTGTCCAAGTGTTGTTTGCATACAGAGATTTCATTTATTCATCACAAGCTTCTTTTAATTTAATCTTTAATGGATCTCTCATAGCTTCTTGGAAATTTCTTGGTTTTGATGAATCAGATAACCCAGAGATTAACATGGCAAAATTTGCAAACTTTCTGCATCAAAGCTCACTGGAGGTCTAGGAATTCTTTTTGTTCTGTCTATTTCTAACCAATAACTTCCTTCTTCTTCAGAGTTGTCTCCATCTGTTTAATTTTCTGGATAGCTTGAAGAACCTCCTGTATATTGCTGTCTACTAGTATCTTCTTGAGTTCCTCCACTAGACTGTATATTATTCTTCTGAAAATCAGTTACTTCCAACTCCATAAACTGTATATCATCTTGAATAGATTTGTATATTTTCTTTGCTAATTCCTTGTAACATTCATCTTCTTTGAATATGACGATTATGCATAAAATGTTCTTCTTGTCATCTAGGCTCCATATTTTGTACCATTTTACACAAGAAGGATAACCAATGAAGATGTCCTTCTTTGCCCTTGGTTGCACCTTTCCATCACCAGTGTGAAAGTAACACACACACCCAAATTTCTTCAGGTGACTGTAGCTTGGTACTTTGTTTGACCATACTTCCGATGAGATTTTCCCTTCGATTGCAGATGATGGAACCAAGTTTGTAACATGGAAAACTGTGTTAACAGCTTCAGCCCAGAAACTTTTAGGTAGACCTAATTCACTTAGGCTGCTTCTGACCTTGTCCAAGATAGTTCTATTTATTCTTTCCACAACACCATTATGCCGAGGGGTGTGTGGAATTGACTTGTGTGTTGATGTGCCACTTTCTATACACAGGTCTTTAAATTATTTGTTACACAACTCCAAACAATTATATGTCCTCAGCTTCTTCACCTTGTTACCTGTTTGATTTTCAACTAACATTTTCCATTCTCTGAATTTATCTAATGCTTGATCCTTTGACCTGAGAAATTTAACCCATATCTTTCGAGAAAATCATCAGTTATCGAAAGAAAATAGTGGCAATTAACTATTGAGGGTGGAACTGGTGGGGCTCCCCAGAGATCAACATGAATGTATTCTAGGCAGGGTTTGCTAGTGTGTTTACTAGTTGAGAAACTAGACTTGTGTGACTTACCAAAGATGCAACTTTCACAAAATTAAAGGTTTGAGATTTTCTTCCCATCTATGTACCCTTTCTTCACCAGTGTGTCTAGCTCCTTTTGACTCACATGATCTAGTCTGTTGTGCCAAAAATTTATGTCATCCTTTGGGATTACAAAGTGAACCTCCCTTGAGCAACTGCTGCCTGAAGAAAATATAGCTTTCCCTTCCTTGTTGCTTCTAGAACCACTATGTCTCCTTTTGATACCTTGAGAAGACCATTCTCTGATGAGAACTTTCAGCCTTGACTCTCAAATGTTCCTAGTGACAATAGATTCTTTAATACTTATGGAACATATATAACATCCGTGACTAAGATGCTTTGGCCATATGTTATCGTTATTTTTATTTTCCCTATACCTTTCACTTGTGATGTGCTTTCATTTGCCATCCTTACAATCCTCCATCTAGGTCTCTAATTTCAGTAAACCAATCTTTCTTAGGTGTCATGTGATATGTACACGCAGTATCTAATACCCATACCTCATAAAGTCATGTTGTTCCATCAAATTTGCTTCTGAAACTGTTAAAGATTCCATATACTCTATGAAGCTGGTGGTGATCCTTCTGCGTCAGGTTTGACCTTACCTTTAGAGTTACCTTTTTTTGGACATTTGTTTTTTAAATAGCCTTCCTTACCACAAGACCAACATGTCACTACTTTATCCTTTGTACAGAGCCTCTGCAGAAGACTTTGTACTATTGCCACTAGAAACAAGCTCCAGTTTCTTTGAGTTGATTGCAAAAATTACTTCTTCCAAAGTCATGGTGAGTTTTCCATATCTCAAGGTATCCCGCATGTGATCAAACTGTTCGGGAAGAGACATGAAAATGAGAATAGCTTGACCTCATCCGTAAAATTAATCATGGCGTTACTTAGATATGTAAACAATCTCAAGAAGTCATCGATATTGTTCTCCACAGATATAGATTAATTCATTTTAAAGCTATACAGTATTTTTTGAAGATATATTCTATTTGGCAAAGACGTTGGCATATAGAGAGAATCTAATACCTTGAATATACCTACCGCCGTTACCTCTTTGATGATTTTGCAATGCACATTGTTAGTGACACTCAGTATGATTGTAGATTTTACTTTTCTTTGCTTTTCTTCAATGGATGGATCTGGTTTTACCTCTCCTCCACGCTCTTCTTTATCTGATCCTTTGTTGGTCTCTTATTTTGAAGTTGATTGCTTCTCCAGATCCTTTTCTTGAAGCTTGAGAGCTTCCATCAATCCTAAGATTTCTATATGTGCAAGGATCTTTTCTTTCCAGAGATTATAGTCCATATCCCGTTGATTTTCTCCACCTTCATTCTTGCGGAAGACATCGTGACAAGATGAACTCAATCTGATCCACGATGCAGAAGAAGTAGAGATTGTGTTGAGCTGAATCTTGTTTCGAACCTAGGGCTCTGATACCACTTGTTGGAGTTCTTAGCTCACCTAGACCCTGATCAACACAATTAACTACAAAAAATCAACTAAACAATGAATCAAACATATATGAACTAAGAAAGAAAACATATATAGCAAGAACACATAAACGTTTTTTATCCCAATTCATCCGCAATACAACCTACGTCTGGGCCGAGACATTCCTCGGAATCCACTAGTTTCAAGATCAATGCAATGGTGAACTGTGTATCACATGATTAAATCACCAACCCAAATCTCACGAGTTACAACTACAGTTTCTCTCCCTTTCTTACTTTTAGTCTATGAAACTAGAAAATTAAAGAGAAATTGATAACCCGTAAACAACAAAGAGGAGAAACTTCAACTATATAGAGCTCCCTAACAGGTTCTTGTTAGTTTCCTCTAACTTCCACTATATAGAGCTCCCCAACGGCATTGAAGAACTGGCATCTTGAGCTTAAGCTAAGTGTGAAGACACTGGAATAAACAGAGACTTTTTTCCAAACAAAATAAACCCGATTAAAATCAATTAAGACAGTAAACCAGATTGCTTTAACCAGAAATTGATTAAAGACATAAACCAACTCCAACAATTACCTTATGACTGAAATGTTCAGTGAGGCTCTAAACGACGCGATGCAAGCTCAGGTAGCTTCACCAGAATAGCCAATTCCTCTTTACATACAAGCAACTTGTCTCTTCATACTCAACAATGAATATAAACTAAAGAAGCACTTCGATATAGCTATGCTCTTGAGACATATTAGAATTCGAATAAGTATTAACCAATTAAGATACTGTGTGCTATTTTTAAAAATTCAATTATGATTGTTATATATGATTGCAGTATTGCAAAAAAAAAAACATATCTAAAATTCACAACAAAAAGCAAAAGACATGAGATTTGCGAAATGTGAATGCAATTGAAGTGAAAGAACCATTAAATTACTATTGCATAGACCATACATGTTAAAAGAAAGTTGAAGAATATGTTTTCGCACCTGAATCTCAGGTCATCGAAATCTGTTGTAGCCACCACCTTGACGAATTTTCAGCCTCCACATCATCATCCATTTTAATTTCATCAATCATTGTTTAATCTTATCCACGAGAATAAAGTAAAATATTTTTTTCGAAGATTGCAAAGTAATTGGGGATTTTGAGGTTACAAGGTTTTCTTTTGATCGGATTGAAAAGCTCAAAATAAATTCAGTAATGTTAAGTTAATAGTAAGATAACAGCCGACTAATGTTGTGTCTAAAATGACCTAGTCATCGAAAAATTTGATCTATAAATGGATTCATAAGAAAATATGTGATATAGATGGCTCACTAAAAAATTTATTTAATATTTAAAAATATAAAATACCGGATTTTATTTAATATTTTTTCCATTAATAATATATTCAATAATCTTAAGGATCTTCTAGATCCTCCTACAAACAATTGACCATTTTTTTAATATTAAGTTTTTGTATTGACAATCTGAATACTTTGAAGGAAAAAAAGAGAAGCAATTGGATACCTATTTTTAACCTAAACATTTACATTTATAATCCCATACTAATCGGATGGAACTACAATCATATGAAAATACACACCGAGAGCTAAAAGTAGTAAATAATACCATATCATTAGAAGATGAAAAAAAAAAAAAA
>OVBE01007076.1:0-18941 GCA_900406425.1 Iberis pinnata | reverse complement strand
TATATATATATATATATATATATATACTAAACATACAAAAAAACAAAGTTTGATATTACAACAGATAATTTCATACACAAAATATATAAAACCTATCCTTTTGAAACAATAACACAAAGTTACAAACACAAAACCCTCCCTGTAATTTTCTTCCTCATGTACAAAAGAATTCAAAAGAAGAAAAAGAAAACAGACTTCTGAAAAAATCTACAAAGCTTTTAAGTATTACACCATAACATATAAGATCAACCCCTTCTTGAAGCTCTTTCTGTTCTGTAGTAAGCTGCTAGATTTCTCATACAAGTGTATATAGAAAGAAATTTGTTCAACTTTAACCAAAACATTCCATGAGTTTTCTTCTCTCAAGTTATTTTCTCCTCTTTCAGCCTTAGACGCGCAACTGGCTGCTGCTGATTTAAATTAGCCAAACCGCCATTTGGATTATCTGACCTTAAGTGTGCTGCTGCAACAGCATGGCTACTTGATTTAGCTGCTGGAAGGTCATGGTTATGTTTTCCTTCATATGTTGTTACTACAGCTTTTGGATCTGTTGCTGCTCTCTCTACATGTTTCCTCACTCCACATCCTTGTGTTGTGCACTTGTAGTAACTCCTGTGGATCCAAAAATACAACCTTTACATTATTTTCCGCCATTTCAAAGAGAAGTAACAATAACTAGACCACTAGATGAATACCGTGGATAAGGATTGCCTTTGACGACTTTCTGACCATATTTGCGCCACCTATATCCATCATCTAATAGATCAACTTCACTTGTTGTTTGGACTATAATTCTCGGCTCTGTCACGGTTCTATGCGAAGCAGCAGTAACTGGTTCTGTAACCCGAACTTCTGTATTTCTGCATATTACAATATTGTCTCTAATCAAAACCTGAGAATATCAAATCATCATCAAAGATTATAACTTTACCTTCTCTTAGGATCAGGCTCATCTTCAACTTTCTCTCTCACACAAGTTTCTCCATTACCAACTTCTTCGCTGTCACTTGCTTCAGACATTTGCTCTGTTGTAGCTTGACTTACTGCGTCATGTTGTTCCCTCTTACTCTTGTTGAAGCTATTGTGACTGTTATTAATCTGATTCCCATTTAGATTTACATTGCTATCTTTGTTGCCTCGCTTATTGTTTTGAGGAGGTTCATGATTGTGCTGACCCTTGTAAATGATTTCTGTGACTTGTCCATCCAGAGATCTCTCAACTTTTTTCTTTACAGGACATCCCGGATTTGTGCACTTGTAATAGCTTCGAGGAAACTCGCTGCCTTTAACTTGCTTTTGCCCATACTTTCGCCAGTTATACCCATCATCGGCTGGTTTATCAACATTTATAACCTGTTGTGACCTATGCTCGATGATCGTTACATCTGATGTTTCTCTCTGAGCTAATAGTGAAGAATCCGGAGCTGAGGTCGGGATCTGAGACTGAGCCTGAGAGGAAGAAGGGTACTCGGTTTGCGGTTGCATATTGGCATTGGCTTGAACTGCTTGAGCAGTGACTTGAGCTAGAGCTTGCTGATGTGTCATTCCATATGGTCCCTGCACATTAAGAACAACAATCTGAGTTCACATCGGAGTATGTCGGAAAACTGAATCTTCCTCTTAAAAGAGAATATTAAAAGCTGTCTAAACGAACCATTTCAACAAAAGGAAACAAATTGTTCAAGAATTAAACATAAGCAACTAAGAAATCTTCCTGCTAATTTTAATATAAACCTTGAGCAAGCCTAGATCTTGATGAGTATTTGATACATAAGCAACTATTACAATACAGTTCGTCTTCTTTCTCTGAAAGTTCCTACCTTTCCAATATAATTGAGTTGCAAAGTTCCTTCCTTTAGTTGAAATCCCCAAATCTCTAATAAGCCCTAATTCAATTCTAAACTGCTTTCCTCAATTTTGACCCAAAATGAGACAATTTGATAGCTTCCGTTCTCCAATTCCAAAAAAGATGGTTACAAATATGTAAGATTTGTTGGAATTTACTTAAAATTGCTAACAAAAACGTGTTTATTTTCTACTGAGCCAAAAACAAGAAACAGCTCAACAAAGCCATAAACATGTCAAGTTTCTATAAATAGATTTTCAAAAAGGAACAGCTTTTAATTGAAGAATCTAAACCTGAACAGGAGAGAAAAGACCCAAGAAGCTCGGTGAATCCAATAACATCGCCGGACTTAATCCAGGAGGTACGGTGAACATCGGTGGAGACTGAGAAATCATCAAACCGGTGGGTCTATTCTGCTTGAATCTTGGGTCAACATCACCACTCGAGCTATTATTCCCTTCACTAGCCGTCGATGCGGCTGCGGCGGCTGCAGTAGCTGGAGAAGCCATGGCTCCGGCTAGAAGCTGAGAGAAAGATCTAAACTCATCGGAATCGGAGAACATATTTGAGACAAGAGTCATCGGACCAGGACTAAATCCAACACCACCGCTAAAGAACATCTCACTAAACGGCCGTGGTGGAAGAGATAAAGTCGGTCGTGACGGAGCTCCGGTGGACTTCGATGTCGAGGGAAGTTCTTCCTTTTCCGACATCGATCCCCAAAATTAACAAACTGGAAAAAAGGAGAAGAAGAACCAAAAAAAACCCAACAAACCAATAATCAGACAAAAAAATGAATTTTTTTAATTAATTTCTTCTCTATCTATCTTTTTGTATATATCTGTTATGTCTGTATGAATCCGTGTCGTGTTTCGTTTCGCTTTTTCGCCGTTTTATTTCCATTTTAATTTCTATGGGTATTTTATTGAAGATTTTGAGGGTTTTTTTTTTTCTTATTCTTTTATGTACTTTAAAATGGATCTTGAAACATAAACTTTTTAATACTCGCAGTATTTTATTATTTTTTTAATAAAGGCACTCATATACTCGCAGTATTAAAAGTCTTAAAATGTAGATATGTAAAAAAAATGCTCTTTTTAATTTTCTCTCCCTTGCTGTTTCATTTTTTTTTTTCTCGTGTAAATTGCATAATTTTTCCTTGTTTTTTCCAAATATTTCTTAAATTTACTTATTTATTTGAGCAATGTTCAGAAAATGAATGAAACACGTTTCGAAATGAATGCTATAATTACCAACTTTTTGCCCCAAAAGATAAATCTAGTTTTTAACGAGACGGTAGAAAACTATAACAAACAATGTTTTACGAAACAGTCGATATTGGAATATTTTTTTGTGAATCTATTGGATTTAATTTTGGTTAATTATTTTATAAATCTATTTCTAAAGAGATCAGTGTTTTTTTAAGTAGATCAATCAATGTAAATTTTATAATATGTTAATATAAGAAAATCTCACAAATATATACAATAAAAAAGTAACTTTTCACATTTTAAATTAAAGTCTGCATTTTGATATGACACTCTATCGCAGCAACTTCGGATCTAACCTAATAAGGTTACGTGTTATGGTCAATCTAATTTTTATATGCAATTTATAATTTACAAGTAATGTGGGAATATTTTTTTTTAAAAAGGGGTATGAATCTCGACCAAAACACGATCTTTTGTAACAAACTGATCAAATTATTCGATTTCAGTTTAGGTTTCGCCTTTACAAAAGCGTCGGTCTTGTATTGTACGATGAGCCTGGAGTGAAAGAGGCAATGATAAGGCCACGGCTACTCCACGTTGTACGAATCAGATAATGACATGTGGCATTCTATTTTTAAGGCCCATTTTATATCGTAATGGACTCTCGAATAAAAAGCCTAATCATATAACTCCTCTGATATAGCATACAAATATTAATAAAAATAGTATATAACTCTTGATTTTTATGTATTTTTCAATCTAACCGCAAATGATAACTTTATCATATTTTTTTGGTGGACTTTAGGGTGTAGATATTTATAATAAGATGAGGAAACGTAACGGTTGACTTTGGGAAAAGCAAGAGATAATATAAACATTATTTATGAGTTACGTGGGACGCACGTAGGCATTAGGGGTAAAATATATTCAAGAATGAAGATTTGGCACATAGTCATATAGTGGAAGACACATTACGTCAAACCAAAAAATGTCAAAGACATAAAATGCCCTTTAGGCTTCAAAACTTTGGATAGTATGTATAGCCTTAAACAAGTTAGAAGTGGTGCAAGTCTCTTTCTCTCACCAAAAGTTATCTTAAAAAAAGTTAGATGATCAACTTTTCGTTTTTTTTTTTTAATTTATGGTTTATGAAATATATATTTTAATTATGATTACAAATTTATGCAAAAGATGAAAATATAAATATTGAAAGAAAAAAATAAATAGTATATGTTTCTAAATCTATATTATATTAATATATATTTAATATATTATTTTCCAAAAATATGATTATATATATATATATAGAATGAATGTATAAATTACATTCAATATTTTATGTTTTATACTTCCTTTATTCCATTATGTATGATGTTATAGCAATTAATTTTTTTCATTTTATTAGATGTTTTTCAGTTTTTAAAGTAAACTTTATAATCAATAAAGTAACAATAAATTTTTATATTCTGCATAATACTATTCTATTAGTAAAATTATTTTTTTAATTATTTGCAAAGTAGTGTTATTTAATAATAAAAAAATATGTGTATAGTTTCTTAGTCTTTGCACTTTAGCCCAAAAATTTTATAAAATTGGACAAGTATGGTAAGGAAAGATCAAAACTCGTTTTGTACGTAATTGGGCCGATATAATTGGGCCTGGGACGGTATTTATATTGACGCTCATGAGAAGATTTGAAATCCCCTCGTAATCAAGTTGGCGAATTTTCTCTTCTCTTGTTGACATTTCTCTTCTCTCCGGTTCTCTCTTTCCGTAGCGTATATCTCCGGCGGAAGTTGATTGTAGATATCTCTTAACTCTAATCTTTCAGCATTTTCTTGGAATCTTGGGAGTGTTTCTTGTAGAAGAAACTAGTGATGGGATTAGTTTTCAAGTTGGAAAAACGGGGAGCCAAGTATAAATGTGGTAGTTGCAAAACTCAGATCGCAGATGCTGATGATCTAATAAATTGTTGGCAAAAGCAGTGTCATTTTACGAGCGCGTAAGTTCCATGCCAGTTTGATTTCTTGAAAAGAAAACCAACTCTCATTATAATGAAAACAGGTACAATGTGGTGATCGCAGAAAACGGGGTTTATTACGGAAGAAACGCTTTATCTTATGGGCGTGAGGTGCGGTGCGTCGATTGCTTTACATTATTGGGGTATATAAATGCACCTTTGCCAAATTTGACAAATCGATCAAGTAGACTTCCACTTCCAGATTTTATTTTACGGTTATACACCTTTGAGAATCATCTGCTTACTCCAAACCCCGGTCCGTACTTCTTTTCTCTCTCTCTCTCTCTCTAAACTCAATATTCCAGCAGCCTGCTGGTCAAATATTGAGTTCAATATGTTCTTGCTCTGTGTAGGACAATGTAGGCTTGTCTTTCCATGGGATCCAATCAGGGGACTCTAGCTAGGATTTGGTAAACCCGAGACGTCCAACTATTCTTTTCTGTATAGAAACTTTACTACTTCTACGTACATGTATTTGATCTTTGCTTGAAATGTACGTTTTGCTATCTCTGGTAACTTTGATTCAGTTTTTCGACTATCCTGTTTACTATTCCAAACCCCATTTGTGTTGGTTCCAAACTGATCTTAAGCAAGAAACAAAGAAAAGAAAGAAGAAGGAAGATGAAAAACTTAAGAGAAAACTAAAGTTTATTGTATTGCTTGAAGTAGAAGAAAATGTGATGGGATGATTAGAAATGAGGAAGAGAGCTCTCTATTTATAGAGATACAAATAAGTATGAAACAAATCTAAAATAACGGCTACTATTCTTATTACGGCTTGGACGGTGCCTATAGAGAATGATGATTAGATGATCTTATTAACAATGATTTACTGCAGTTTATATACAGAGTGAGTTTCCTAATCAACATATATATAGAGTATCAAGTTGCCATATAGTGACCCTTAATATGCCCCCTCAAGATGGAGGGGCTTGAGAAACTCCAATCTTGTGTATGAAGTTGCGAAAGGGTGAGCGTGGTAATGGCTTTGTTAAGGCGTCTGCAAGCTGATCTATTGTAGATACATGAGTGACCCGAAGCCTGCCTGATTGAATTTGATTCCTTATGTAGTGATAGTCGAGTGCCACATGTTTCATACGGGAATGAAAGACCGAATTTGCGCAAAGATAAGTGGCACCAACGTTGTCACAATAGATAACCGGTGTGTAGTTAAGAGTCAAAACCAAGATCATGAAGTAAGGAGCAAATCCAAAGAAGCTCTGTGCTGGTGTTTGCGACAGCCCGATATTCAGCCTCGGTTGAGCTGCGTGCAACACCTTTTTGTTTCTTGGAAGACCAAGAGATAGGCTGACCTCCGAGATAGATTATGTATGCATTCATTGAGATGAAATCATCGGTATCTCCTGCCCAATCCGCGTCTGAAAATGCATGAAGACGAAGAGGAGAGTCTCTGCGAAAATGAATTCCATGGGTTACGGTTCCAGCGAGATAACGGAGCACTCGTTTGACGGCTTGCCAATGATCTTTGTGGGTTTATGCATGAATTGCGAGAGGCGATTGATGGCGAAGGAGACATCCAGCCGAGTGAAGGCTATATATTGTAAGCTGCCTAAGACACTACGATATTCAGTTGCATCAGTAAGTATTGTACCAGACTTTAGGCTTAGCTTTGGAGAAGTGGCCATTGGTGTGGAGACAAGAGTTACGTTGAGCATGTTGGTGCGCTTTAGAAGGTCTAAAATGTATTTCTTTTGACAGAGATGGAGTCCCTGTGGAGTACGTGTGACTTCTAATCCCAAAAAATAAGAGAGATGCCCGAGATCCTTGATTGAAAATCGTTGTGAGAGAGTAGTGATCATTGACTGCAGCAGAACATTATCATTACCTGTAATCACTAAATCATCGACATAGATTAGAATGTAGATGATGGACTTGCCACGATGAAGAATAAAGAGTGATGAATCTGCTAGTGAATTCCGAAAACCAAGTTTCAGCAAAGACAGTTTCAATTCAGTATACCAAGCACGGGGTGCTTGTTTGAGACCGTAGATAGCTTTGCGTAGCCGATATACATGATCTGGGCAATCTTTGTCAATGAACCCTTGAGCCTGCTGCATATAGACAGCTTCAGTGAGATGTCCTTGAAGAAATGCATTATTAAAATCCAATTGTCGAATCTGCCAATTTCCAGCGACAACAAGATTGAGGACAAGTCGAATTGTTGTTGCTTTAATAACAGGGCTATAAGTCTCTGAGTAACCCAGGCCTTGTTTTTGATGAAAGCGAGCTTTGTACCTATCCAAAGAGCCATTGGAGTTACCATTGACAACCCCTTGAGGTAAAGGATCCGAGCCCGGGAATTGCACTGGATGGTGTTGTATGTGAGGCACTTTCACTGGAATTACAGTTGCTTGTATAGAAGGTGAGGAGTCAGAAGAGATAGGTAAGAAAGATTTGGTTGAGACTTGGTCTTGATTAGACGAAGAAGAAGAATTTGTCTTGAAGGGAAAGGTATCTTCATCAAAACGTACGTGACGAGAAGTGTATATCTTTTGGCTTTTAACATCATAGCAATAGTAAGCGCTTTGAGTGTTGGAATAGCCAAAGAAAATACAGGGACTGGATTTTGGTTGAAGTTTGTGAGTGGTATAGGGTTTAAGCCAGGGAAAGCAGAGAGAACCAAAGATACGAAGTTTAGAGTAATTGGGATGATTGCCGAAGAGTTTATGAAAGGGTGATTGCCGAAGAGTTTATGAAAGGGTGATTGAAGATTAAGAATTGGTGTAGGCATGCGGTTTATTAGATAAATTGCAGTTGAAAGAGCATAAGGCCAGGATTTTGTTGGGACTGAAGATTGGGATAAAAGAGTCATGCCGGTTTTGACAATGTGTCGATGACGGTGTTCAGAGATTCCATTGTGTTTGGGAGTATGAGGGGGAGTTGTGAGATGAGCTATACCATTGGAAGCTAGGAAATCTCTGAGAGAAATGAATTCCCCACCATTGTCAGAATAGAGAGTTTGAAATCGGGTTTGGAATCGGTTTTCAACAAGGGCTCTGAATTTTATGAATGTTTCTTTGACTCGGGACTTTAGTTTCAGGGGGAAGAACCAAGAATAGCGAGTGTGATGATCCACAATGAGCAAATAATATTTATAATTTTCGTTTGAAATTATGGGAGATGACCAGACATATGTAAACAGTAACTGTAAAGGGGACTGAGATGAAATTGAATTTTCAAAGAAGGGGAGTTTGTGGCTTTTGTTGCAAAGGCAGTGATGACAAAGCTTTTTATTATAAGAAGAAGTAGACATAGGTAAATGAAAAGAAGTGACAACAGTTTTGAGAATAGGAAAAGCTGGATGTCCAAGGCGCGAGTGCCATTTGGGAAGAGTAGTCTTGATATCAAAAGAAGCAGAAAAAACAACTGGTTTCTGGTGAGAGAAGGGCCACACATACAGGTCCTCTTTAGTGCGATCTTGGAGTAATGGGATTCCCGAACTGAGATCCTTCACCTGAAAACAAGAAGGGAAAAATTCGACAGAAACTCGATTAGCATTGCAAAGTTTGTAAACAGAAATCATATTCTTTGTGATTTCAGGGACACGCAGAATATGAGGCAATTTCAAGGTTTTAAGAGGAGTATAGATAGAAGCAAAACCAGTGTGAGTGATGGGGAGACTGTTACCATCACCAACAACAACTTCTTCACCTCCATTATATTGTTGATGCAGGCTGAGATTCTCTAGATCCGCAGTAAGGTGATGAGTTGCACCTGAATCAAGGATCCAGGGACTGCTGTTGACAAAGGATTGTGTGGCAAGATGAGCTCGTGGTTGCCATGACATTGGAGGTGTTGGCAACAGACCTGTTGCTGGAGACTGTAAAGCCATGAGTTGAGGACACCGGCGAGCATAATGGCCCTGGATTTGGCAGATTTGACATTTACCCAGGTATGGCTTACTACCATAGTTGTTGTTGTTGCGTGTGTTGTTGTTGGAAAAGGACCAGGAAGGATCAAGAGGCTTGTGGTGGCGTGTGTTGTTGGACTGTGAAGACCATGACTGCACCTGTTTGGAATTGTTACGCTGCTGGAACTTGTTCCTGTTGTGGACAAAATTTGTTGTGACAGGAAAGGTTGATGGCGGAGGTGAAAGCAAAAGCTTAGCTTCGTGGTTGAGCAGCTTTTCGTGAAGTTCAGTTAGGGTAGGGGAGACTTCACGACCTTCCATTTGATCAACCACTGGTTTGTAGTCTTCGGGCAAGCTTTCAAGAATGAAATCAACATGATCTTCATGTTCAATGAGCGTTCCAAGGATAGCTAGTTGGTCAAAACGAGTTGTGAAGCCTTGAAAGTACTCATCGATGGACCGTGAGCTTTTGGTCCATTGTTTGAGATGGAGTTTGAGTTGCTTAATATGACCCCGACTAGGCTTTGCATATGTGGCAGCAAGCTTGTTCCAAGCATCATCAGAAGTGACAGAGAGAGAGAGAGATAAGTGGTTGTATGTTTACATAGATACAACCTACTAACGCACTGTAGATCAATTGATCTTGACGAGTCCAGATCTGATATGCAAGATTTGGAGTAGTGGCATCAGCAGAAACAATTGTTGATTCTGGAACTGGTTGTGAACCATCAACAAAATGCACAAGATCATATCCAGCAAGAAGAGAATAGACTTGACGACGCCACATGAGATAGTTAGATGTGGACAGGTTTGTAACATTGGCCATGTTAACATTGAGAAGATAATTAGACTGCAAAATAACATTGTCAGATGATTGAACAACATGTGTGGTATTATCTGTGTTAGCCATGAGTGAGAAAGAGAGAAAGTTGAAGAAGAAGAAAGAAAAAAGATGGAGGAGGCGGCTGGGATTTAGATATAGAGTTAGGTTTTAGGTGACCTAAATTGGCTCTGATACCATATAGAGAATGATGATTAGATGATCTTATTAACAACGATTTACAGCAGTTTACATACAGAGAGAGTTTCCTAATCAACATATATATAGAGTATCAAGTTGCCATATAGTGATCCTTAATAGTGTCGTACTATTGTTTTGATGGCTTGAGCAAAGTCGATCTTAAACTCACATTCTCCCCCTTAAGCGTGACTTTGCTCGAGGTTATTCATTCCTAGTAGTTCTCGCATCTTTGCGAACTTAACTCTTGCTAAAGCCTTGGTGAGAATATCTGCACGTTGCTCACTAGTGCAAACGAACTCCACAATTATCTGTCGTTTCTTGATACACTCCCGGATGAAATGGAAGCGAGTATCGATGTGTTTACTTCTTCCATGAAAGACGGGATTCTTCATTAATGCAATTGCAGATTTGTTGTCGATGTAGAGTGTTACCGGTTTTAGATCACTTCTGGCTAACTCGCTCAATAAGCTTCTAAGCCACAATGCTTGACATGATGCTGCAATTGCTGCCACGAATTCAACCTCACAAGAAGATAGAGCCACGGTTCGCTGCTTCTGAGATTGCCAAGTAATTAGATTTCCGTTGAGATAAAATGCCATCCCTCCTGTGCTTTTTCTGTCATCGGAATCACCAGCTAAATCACTATCACTGAAGCCAACGAGTTCTTCAGTTCCTCGTCCTATTTTGTACTCAATCCCATAGCTTGTTGTTCCCTTTATGTAGCGGAGAATATGCTTGATCACCTGTTGATATAGAGAAGTGGGTTTCTCCATGTAACGACTAACCATACCCACTGCATGTGCAATATCAGGTCGGGTGTGGGTTAAGTACCTTAAACACCCGACAATACGCCTATACTCAGTGGGATTCACTGAGTTTCCTTCTGCATCCTTTCTGAGTTTTCGCTTCGCCTCCATTGGATACTTACTCGGATTGCAATCCGCCATAGCAAATTGTTGCAACACTTTCTTCGCATAAGCTGTTTGCTTTAATGTGATGCATTCCTTCTTTTGATCCACCTCGATACCAAGTTAGTACGTGAGTAATACGAGGTCACTCATCTCAAACTATTTCATCATTTGCGTCTTGAATTGGTCTATTACTCCTGCACTAGATCCTGTTACAATAAGATCATCAACGTACACACCAACAATGAGTAATTCTTCTCCATGGCTCCTCATATACACTGCTTGTTCTTGTGAACACTTCACAAATCCAAGATCTTTCATACTCCTGTCAAGGCGTATATTCCACACTCTTGGTGCTTGGCGTAAACCATAGAGAGCTTTTGAAAGTTTGTATACCTTTTGTTTTTTGTCCTCAATGAAGAATCCTTCAGGTTGAGCTATGTAAACTTCTTCTTCGAGATCACCATTGAGAAATGCTGATTTGACATCTAAATGGTGAATTTATCATATACAATGAGCTGCAAGATCAAGAATAAGCCTGATAGTATCGAGTCTTGCTACTGGTGCAAAGACTTCTTCAAAATCAACTCCTTGCTTTTGCACGTACCCTTTTGCCACCAATCTCACTTTGTGCTTGAAGATGTTTCCTTCACTGTCTTGTTTCAACTTGAACACCCACTTCAAGCCGATGGGCTTGTGACCAGGTGGTAATTCGGTAAGCTCCCATGTCTTATTTTTCTCAATAGACTCCAGTTCTCTTTGCATAGCTTCTTTCCATTCCTTTTCAGTTGCAGCCTCATGGGAGTTTGTTGGCTCTTCCGCAGTGAACAACAATATTTCATCAAGGTTCATCTCTCGTTCTGGTGAATCTAAATAAATGTTAGCAAGAGAACGAAGTTTCTTTAGACCATCACCAGTTGTTGTCCTATCTGAGCTATCTTGTTGTTGAGGTGTGCTCAATGTAGCTCTAGGTGTCGTTGGTAACGTCGTGTGTGGGTTTGTTGCAATTTCCAGTTCTGCCACGTTTCCATTATCCGACAAGATACTAAACTCAATATAATTCTTGACGGGCTCACCATCATCATCACACCACTTCCACTTCTTATCTTCTTCAAACACGGATCCCTGCCCACATGAGCTTTACCGCGTCGAGGATCATAGAACTTGTGTGCCTTGCTTCCTTCTTCGACGCCTAGGTACACCATTTCTTGACTTCTATTATCAAGCTTCTTGAGATGTGGACCTACAACCTTTACATGTGCAGTACATTCGAACACTCTCAAGTGTTCCAAATGAGGTCATTTGCCAAACCATGCTTCGTATAGGGTGATGTTGTCGAGCGCCTTTGTCGGAAAGCGGTTCAAGAGGTAAATTGCGTGTCTCACTGCCTCTCCCCAGAATTTTGTTGGAACTTGCATGCTGTTGAGTAAACTTCTTGCAGTATCCATTACGGTACGATTTCTTCTTTCCACCACACTGTTTTGTTGTCGAGTATATGGTGCGATGAAATGACGTTCAATTCCTTCCTCTTCACAAAATTCTATAAATTTATGTGATTTGAACTCACCACCTCTGTCAGTTCATAAAGTCTTTAACTTGTGTCCTGAATTGTTCTCCACAAGCTTCTTGAATTTCTTAAATACATCAAAAGCTTCTCCTTTTTCCCTGAGCATATACACCCACATCCAACGACCATAATCATCAACAAGTAAGAAAAAATACTTGTTACCGGCTAGTAATGTCGGGGTAATCAGACCACATAGGTCAGCGTGCACTAGCTGTAGAGGCTTCTTGGCTCGGAAGTTGGCATTGGATGGAAACGGTAACCTTGTTTGCTTTGCAATCATGCAACTTTCACACAGTTGGTTTGGATGTATGATCTTTGGCATCCCTATGACCATTTCCTTCTCCCCCATCATCTTGAGCGCGTAGAAGTTAACGTGCCCAAGTCTTGCATGCCATAACCAATTTGGGTCATCTAATGACATCAATAGACAAGTAGGCTGGCTTTTCCGGAGAAGCATCTTGTACAACCGATTTGGTGATCTCTTCACCTTCATTAGCAGTGTATTGCTTCGGTCAAACATCTTCAGGAATGAATCAACTAGCATGATCGTATTACCTTCTTCTGTCATCTGACCAAGACTTATGATATTACTTTTCAACTTTGGGATGAAAAATACCTTAGTCAATAAATGATGCTCATCATTTTTGCACTTGAATAGGATAGATCCTCGCCCTTTTTATCTCAACGACTGAACCATCACCAAACTTTACATTTCCAGTGATTATCTCATCGAGCTCCTTGAACTTCTCTCGATGACCGGTCATATGGTTGGTTGCTCCATTGTCAAGATACCATATGTCAGTGTGAGCTCTTTCCTCGCCATCTGCGAGTAGGTTCACTACGACCTTCTTCTCGTCGAGCTCCACTGGATTAAGCTTATCTTTGGCCACCATTAGCTCCTGATTTTCACCGTTGGGAATGTCATATTTCTCCTCTTCTTCGAACACTTCAATGTTTGATATCTCTTCGGCAAACATCAATGCTGGCTCCTCCTCATTGAAGCTCACCAAATTTTCCTCTTCATCATGTTTCTTATTACGACAGTCGGTTGAATAATGTCTGTATTTTTGACAAGCATAACATTTTACCTTGCTCTTGTCTTGTTGATATGTCGGGCCTTCTTTTCGGGGTGAGTAGTTGATGTGACCTCGCCCTCGACCTCGACCTCTTCCACGACCTCGACTATCTCCATCGTTACTGCTACGACTTGATGAGTTCGAAGAAAAATTGGTTTCTCCGTTTTTCTTCATTCTTGACATCCATTCTCCATGCGAGAGTAAGATGTGCTTCTTCTCTTCTCTGTCGCCATAACCGCGAAGTCTCTCTTCGTGGGCCTTAAGGCAACCAACTACCTCCTCGATTGACATGTTCTTCATGTCGCCAAATTGCTCGATTGAGGTAACGATCTCATGTACCGTTGTGGCATGGCTCGAAGGAACTTCTTGACAACGGAGATCTCCTCCACTTTGTCACCTAATGAGCGAATACCTGTCACAATGGATGTTAGTTTC
The DNA here is from genome assembly GCA_900406425.1 of Iberis pinnata. Classification (NCBI taxonomy): domain Eukaryota; kingdom Viridiplantae; phylum Streptophyta; class Magnoliopsida; order Brassicales; family Brassicaceae; genus Iberis; species Iberis pinnata. The sequence goes on along the minus strand of OVBE01007076.1, from coordinate 4,986 downwards.
AAGGCGTAATCATCCACTGATTCACCGTCTCTTATACGAATTAACTCAAATTCGCTTTTCAAGGTCTGAACTTTTGCTTCTTTGACACGTTCTGCGCCCATGTGCATTGTTCGCAACATTTCCCATGCTTTTTTTGCGGAATCCTTCTCTGCCAACATAAGAAGGACATCTTCTGGAACTCCTTGATAGATGGCAACAAGAGCCATTCTATCTTTACTCTCTTCTACTTTGTCGTGCTCTACGGCATCCCATACTCCTTGGGCTTGTAAATTCACTCGCATCTTTATCGCCCACACCATATAGTTACTTTTTGTGAGTAACGGGTAATGGAGCGTCACGTTTCCTTCTTTTCCAATCTTTGTAGCCACCTTTTCTTCTCTGGCGGTTTTCGACATCCTTGCATTGTATTTTGTTGCAGTAAAATTGTATTTTGAAAAACGTTTTGGAAAAATTGTAAATTTCCAAAAGTTTAAGACTAAAATACAATTTTTCAAAATGTTAAGGAGCAAGTTGCAAATTTTTAAAATTATTAAAAATTGCAAAAAGAATCTCGTCAACCTCTCGCTCTCTGTACCCGGATGGTGTCTCTTTTTTTTTAATGTTTCTTCAACAATTCAAAACCGGTGATTAGTTTACCGTTTTTGACACCCGAATATATCAAATCGATCTGCTCGACGATACGAAACAGACCGTGTAATCAAATCTTGATTTTGGTAAACTTTTAAAAACACCCAAAAAACCGAACGAACGCTTAAAACTTATAAACCAAGCTCTGATACCAAATGTTGGTTCCAAACTGATCTTAAGCAAGAAACAAAGGAAGAATAAGAAAGATGAAAAACTTAAAAGAAAACTAAAGTTTATTGTATTGCTTGAAGTAGAAGAAAATGTTATTGGATGATTAGAAATGAGGAAGAAAGCTCTCTATTTATAGAGATACAAATAAGTATGATACAAATCTAAAATAACGGCTACTATTCTTATTACGGCTTGGATGGTGCCGTACTATTGTTTTGATGGCTTGAGAAAAGTCAATCTTAAACTCACAATTTGATCATACAATTATACAAACACATCAAAGCATGCTTCCATCTATTCTCATATGAAAGACGTACGACAGTTTTTGACTATCTATCTCGAGGCTCTTTTGCTGATAAATGAAAATTTTTCATTGAGTTTATAACAGTCCAAAGTTTGCTTCGAAGCTTGTAAAGCCTACTCCATCCCCATTGGATGTCTCTCTCAACACTCTATGAAATTTTTGATTTTTTTTCTACTTCTTTTATGTACTTTAAAACGGATCTGGAAACATTAACTTTTTTATACTCGTACTATTAAAAGTTTTAAAGAACATGCATGAGTCTCGTTGCTTTCACTGCCCCAATACAAAGAAGATCATTTAAAGACACGAGAGAGTTAATAATAATTCATTGGCACGCTCTAACGTTCTAACTTGTTATCTTGTGCTCGCACATAAATTTTGGTTCGTTCATATATGCTTCATTTGTCACAAAGTCATATGAAACTTTTGGCGTTCATCATTTACGTACTAACAGTTTTCATACACCTGTTTGGAACTCTAACTATAAGGAGACAGTAAATGATTTATGTTTTTTGATGGCACATCAAAATCTTCGTTTTCAGTAGCTGTCTCAAATTTAGTATTGTTGATCCACATGGACGAATTTATAGTGTTCTAAGGTGGGGCACATGCCGGTGGGGCACATGCCGGACACATGCCGGTGGGGCACATGCCGGACACATGCCGGTGGGGCACATGCCCCATACTACTTATTAAATTGTTTTGTGGATTTGATACAATGTTATCAAGTGGATCATTTGGTAACTTATATTTTGATAAAATCTTAAAATATATTTTTCACATAAATAAATGAAAATTATATAAATTAATTGGCTACAAAATTTATATTACATTATGCAAGAAATTATATATATTTATATAATTTTGTAATGTTAATTAATATAATGAATTTGTAGATAAATTTGTTATTAAATAAAAAAATTGTGTAATAGTCAAATTTTCAGTCTAGATCTGCCACTGTTGATCCACACCAGCACCAGAATATTAGCCATCATCATAGACATATGCTTAACTCCAAAAAGTGCCACTGTTGATCCACACCAGCACCAGAATAATAGCCATCGTCATAGACATATGCTTAACTCCAAAAAATCGATCCAATCTATTGAGATTATTAAGGGGATGTGTACCGAGCATTGCACCATTTGGTATTTCATGTATAGCAAAACATTATAAATTTTAGTTTATAACTTTTTGGTAATTGAAATAATGGAGGGGACATAGTGTTAAAAATTACATGAATATCATCGCACCACCATTCCTCCATTTCAATAGCTTTTTAATTGGATTAATTGAAACTCTATTCATATGTTCCAATCGACGATAGATGTTATAACTTTTTTTATAGAGTAATATTTAATTTTTAACCAAAGCTATTCCGTATTTTGACCAGTTGCATCTCGAAATGCATATATGATTCTCGTCTTAGAGAGTAACTTAAAAAAATCATTATAATAAGAAAAAATTTTATAAAGTAATGTAAAAATCATTACCATATCACTTGTTTCTAATAGTTAATTATTTTTATTTTTTAAATTTTAACTTTTAGTTATTTATTTTATTTTAGGTATGAAAAATCAAGGCCAATCATCAGACAGAAAAGAGGTATGAGTTTAATTAACATTTTTTGTGTACTTTTATTATATATAATTTTGGTGATTAATTATGTGTATATAATATTATTGTTTAAGGGAAAAATACAATGGACCGATAGTATGATTTATATTTTTTTTTTTGAATTATATGAAAATGAGATGGATCGTATTAGTTGGCGTACTAGTCCTTTAAAAAAAAAGAGTAAACCGAGAATAATAAATGCATTTCGAGATGCAACGGTTCAAAATACAAACGGTTTCCGTCAAAAAATAATATTATTCTATCAAAAAAGAGTTATGACATCTATCGTCGACTGGAACGTATGACTAAAGTTTCAACTAATCCTATTACAAAAGCTATTGAAATAGAGGAAGAATGGTGGCGTGATCGTATTCAGGTAATTGTGAACACTATGTCTCATCCATTATTTGAATTACCAAAAGATTATAAACGAACATTTATAATGTTTTAATAAATAGGAAATACCATATGATGCAAAGCTCCGGACACATCCCCTTAATGACCTCAATAGGTTGGATCGACTTTCTTGAGTTAATCATATTTCTACTGATGATGGCTACTATCCTCGTTATGGTGTGGATTAATATATCGAGTCTGAGACGGCTACTGAAAACGAAGATTTTATGGTGACATCTGAAAACATAAATGACTCATTGTTTCCCTATAGTCAGAGTTCCAAACGGGTGTATGGAAACAGTTCACGCACTCATCTTCAGCATGTAATCGAGAAACACCAAAAGTTTTGTATGTCTTTGTGACAAATGAAGCATATATGAAACAAACCAAAATTTATGAGCGAGCACAAGATAACAAGTTAGAACGTGCCATTGAATCATTATTGACTCTCTCATGTCTTCAATATGGAATCATTAATTTTGGAGACATGTTTATAACTCCTTTCACCATGAGTATAGAAAGACAACGAATGATATGTATATGAAAAAGTGTTATAACATCATTCGGATATGTATACGAATTAATTCATGGTCACGAGGAAAAATGTTATAACATCATTAGGATGTATCCCTCGGTATACATTCATTTATGTGAAAAGCTTAAGAAAAATTATCAAATGAAGGAGATTGATAATGTAAGTGTTCGAGATTGCTATTTTCCTAACTATTTGTGCACAAAACGTAACACAAAGGTATGTTGGGAAAACCTTTGGTCCTTCATAAGAAACTATAAGCATGAAATTTCACAAAGTGTTGAATGCTCTCGAAAAAATGGCGGTTGATTTGCTTAGACCTGGTCCAAACGAGCTTACGCAACCTCATCCAAAGCTGATATTATAGAAGGTATTGGCCTTACTTTAAAGGATTTATTGGTGCGATTGATGGAACACACGTTCATGTGACAATAGCGGGAAAAAATTCTGAAAAATATTGGAACAGGAAAAGTGATACAAGTATGAATATTTTAGCTATATGCAATATAGATATGTTGTTTACATACACTTGGTATTTCAGGATCAGCTCTGATGCAAAAGTTCTAGCATTAGCTATGGAAGGGCCCCATCAATTTTCGATTGCACCTCTTGGAAAGTATTATTTGGGAGATTCTGGTTACCCTCTTCGTCCTAAATACATAACTCAATATCGAAGAGAAAGATATCATCCTAGCCAATATAATGGATCTAAACCGCCGAGAAGTTATAGAGAAATTTTTAACAAACGACATTCTTCGCTACGCTCAGTTATCGAACAGACATTTTGGTGTTTGGAAAGGGAAATGGTGGGTTTTAAGAGAAAAACCAAATGTTCAATGAAAGGTAATTATAGCAACAATGGTGTAACGCAATTTTATTAGGTTATCAAAATTACGAGATGTTGATTTTGATTCAGGCCATATATGAAGTAATATAACAAAAGAAGGTCTCGATTTTGTGGAAAGAGTTCGAGATGAAATTTCAAGAACTTTATGGGAAGCTCGATGAATATTTTAGTTTGTGTCTTTTCAATAATAAATTAAATTTTTATGTATTTCTTAATAATTGTGATAATTTTGATATTTTAGTAAGAAACAATATTATAGTTAGAAAATTGAATATTTATTTTAATTGTTAAGAATGAAAAAAACATATTTATATCAAAAACATAAAATAAATATTATTAAAATCAAAACTACCATTCTAAATTTTCTTAAAATCAAAATCAAAATCCAAAAACTAGCAAACATTCATGGCCTATATGTTTTTTGGATTAAGATTAAGTTAACAATGGTAATAACATATCTTTTATATATATATATATATATATATATATATA